>PVHY01007000.1:0-60068 GCA_004024945.1 Uropsilus gracilis | reverse complement strand
TAGCAGTCACCAGGTCCCAAGTGGAACCTGATCCTTTGCTCATCAGGCCCACTTGGTTATGAAACTTTTGTGGTTAGTAAGACTCAAGTTATTTGAATTGTATGGGACAGACTGGTAAATGAAGTCCTAGACATGGTGCTTTAAATGGGAAGAGTAGCTGCCCATTTTTACTTGAATCCATTCTTGTTATATATTTTGGAAATAGCTGCCTTCTTTACCTCTTACTGCCTCTTGTTTTATTTTAGTTCTCAGAAATTTGAAAGGATTCTAGAGAGGAAAGTCTCTAGAATTTTCATCATGTTTCAGTTCACCTACTTCCCATTTGGAGTCACACCATTAAATACTCCTTCTTAATTAACCCTTTGTCATAGGGGACACTGAGGTACCCTTCCAGTTGGCCGTTAGTGTCTTCTGAACTTTCTAGCAGTTGGTGGAAAAGACACTCATTTGATTCAGCATGTCCTTTCCTAGGTTATATTTTTCCCCTGAAAAAGATGTAATTGGGAATAGGTGGGTGTGGAGTTGATGAAAATATTCATGTTAGAAAGGACTCTAGCTTGTCTTTTCCCCCCCTGGCTCTTCTAGATGACACACACATGGCGAAAAACCTGAAGTTAACTGCTAAGTTAGCTGTCACTCCTACTGAAGAACCCACTGCTGAACCCAACTCTGTTGTAACAGAATTTCTCACCGGCTCATACTTCATGGAGGAAAATGACAGTGATGGAGAATATGTTGAGACAGACAGTGAAACAGAAAATAGTGAAGAATACATGGAGGTAGAAGATGAAATGGACAGTGATGAGGGAGACAGTGATGAGGAAGATAGTAGCGAGGGAGATAGTGATGAGCCAAAACTGACTGCTACCTCAAGCATCGTTAAAGTAGAGTCCATGCCACCCACTAATGAAATATTAACTGCTACTGAGGCATATTTGAGCGTTCACACTCATGGTAAGTGAGGGTTCTGGCTTTGGAGGCCTGGGCAAAGGTTGGTGGGTGCCCAACCTAAGGGAAAGCTGCTTTTCTCCAGTGCCCTTGATTCCCAGTTAAAGCTTGTGGCACAACCAGTGTCCATTTTGTTTTCCTAGAAGCTCCTGTTGATTTGGAATCAAGCACCTCTATCTTTGAGGAAGAAGCCACTGAGGCCTCAGGTAAGTAGTCTGTCCTTACTTAAAAAATCAGACTTCTCCCTGTGCCCCTTTCTTCGTTTGTACCTCAGTGCATAGGAATGTCCTATGGTGACTTACATGTTTGGGGATATTTTGCTGCCTTATTCTTTGAGGTGGAACTTTGCTGCAAATTCTCTGAAATTTGATGAAATTGAAACATTTTCCTAGAATGCTGGAGTTGGCATCAGTTGGACACTGACACAGCTCCAACCCTGAGGTTTGTCCCTCCCTAGTCCTTAGTTCTAGCATTTGGGGCTTCTCTAGAGAGAGGGTAAGTTTCTTAGTGTCCCTGCAGCAGTGTGGGTGGCAAGAAAGAGGTTAATAATCTCCTTTTCTTTTGTAATTGAGTATGATTCACACAGATGGCCTTTTGGATGATAATTGTATGTGGTATGTATAAATCTTATTGAATTGAGAACAAACAGAAGAAAGGGTATTTCTTTTAAAGCTTCATGAGTTAAGCAGGGATCCTAATCTTTACCCATTGCTCTCCCAAGTCTCTATTATTTTTCATTTTTCTGTTCTTTTTGTAGTCAAGGGGTCTTGAGATTCCAGGGCATTTTATCCCCACCAGCAAACCACAAAAAGTCTCAAGAATTTTTTGCCAAGAAAGAACTTAGGGTCTTACCTACAAAAATAAATTTCTAAATAATCTAATTCTTATGACTGTTAACAATTACTAATACTTATTGATAAGTATACTAAATTTGAACACTGCTGCTAATGAAGAAGGGGTGGGGTGGGGTGGGAGCTGCTGCTAATCTAGGTTAATCCACTCTACAGTTTAGTTCAGTGGAGGTGAAAGGGCCTATTAAAAAGGGTTGGTTTTTCTGGTTTTAAATCCTTCTTCCATGAGTTGAAATATACTCTCAGAAAATACTTTATTTGCAAAACACAGCTTACCTCTGCTAAGTACTCTGAATACTCAGCCTGTTAGTGATTGAGTAGTTAATGTAAATTAACTATGGATGGACCTTGAAGGAATCAATCATGCTAGTGGAAATAAGCCAGAAAGAAAAAGAGAAATAGTAGATATTCTTACCTTTCTGGGGGATATAGGGAAAACAAACAAACAAAAGGACAAGAAAAAAGTTAAAACTAACAAACTGACAGTAAAACTAAAGCATAAAGCAAAAGAGGGTGAGGTTGGGGGAGAGATGAGCACTGGAGAGTGGGATGGCAATTCATGGGTGACAGAGTGCTGGGAGAACCTTGGGGTATACAACGATGTAAAAAATATATATATGTAATCAATAAAAAAAAGTTACAAAAAATAATGTAAGTTCACATCGTCTCCCTAGCTCTACTCCCATCCTATGTGAAAATAGAGAAATTATCTTTTTTGGTTAGAGGGAGATGCCTCAGGTCTGGGTCCCTCTGGCCATCTTATTAATAAACTGAACCCTGCAGCCTGCTATCAAGAAATGCTTTTTTACTTTGGCAATTGCCAATAAACTTGAGAAGGTCCTCCCCTTCCCTATAAAGCCTTTATTTTTATTTTTATTTTCAGTATTATTAAGATAGGATTAACATATAGCTGTGTAAGTTTAAGGCGGCCAAACAATGTTTGGAAATATGCATATATTGGGAAGCTTTAGTTTTTAATAGGAAGGAAAATCCATGGAGATTTTTTAACCTTTGAAATTAAGACATTTGATTTCATAGGTGTTTATTATGATGAGCCCATACCTGGAGCAAAGAATTTTTTTTTGCTTCCTCTTAGTCCAGGAGAGATTTTAGGTCAGACTCAAAGAGTGGGGCTCCTGTTGGAACTGTTTGCATACTTAGCTACTTCCCATGATTCCCTGTGAGCTTAACTGGATGCACTTTGCAAGGAATGAATCTGGTTCTCATCTGTGGTTTATGTGCCTCTCAAGTGTGAGTGAAGGCCAATTGTTTCACCAAACCCTTCCCATGGAGTGCATTTACCTTGCATTTTCTCTTTTAGAATTTCAGGCATGGCATGGTGCTTGGACCACTAGGTCAAAGTCAGGCTTTGACACACAGACTCAGTGAAATCCTACACTTTGTATAACTGCCTGAGGCTGTTAACTGGATGCTAGACGCAGTGTTGAGAGCTACTTACTTGAAATATATAAAAACCTCCAATATTTATTTGATTGCAGGTGAGCCCATCCTCCTCAGTGAAAGCCATACCTTTGAGCCCCAAAGTGTGCTTGAGTGTAAGTTTCTTCTCTTGCCTCTGATATCTTATTAGAGACTTGACACCATTTTCAATGCTGGTTTTAATCTGTTAAAAAGGATTCCAAATTTTAAAAAATCCCCCAAAGGCTGACATCAGCTATTAAATTTCACTTGGAGCTTAAACACAATCTTTCTCTTTTCTAAGGTTTATCTTCCAAGTCTAATTATCTGGATTTTCAGTAACTAAATAAAATCAGAATCCTTCCTTGAGTTTTCTAAGGTAACTCTCCTCTGATCTCTCTAGGAGGTGGATTCCAGTCTAGTTTGTGGAATCTTTTTAAAGAGAGTCTGAAGAAAAGGCATCTGCTTTTCTCATACATTATATTCAGTTAACAAACATTTAAAAACTGTAAAGCTTAGGTGTTCTAATCAGTTTCAATATTTTGCCTCTCATGGACTTTTTTCTTTTCTTTTCTTTTTTTTGAGACTAGGTCTCGCTATTTTTGCCCATGGAACGACAGGCTTTCCTTGCCTCAAAAAGTCTTGAGTCTGGGATACCACAGACTCAAGCAATCCCCAGCCTCAGCTTCCCAGGTAGCTGGGCGCGTGCCACCATGCCCAGCTATTTTTTTGGAACTAGGTCTCGCCACAGACCCCTGGCGGGACTCTAACTGCAATCCCTAGCCCTAGCCGCTTCATAGGCTGAAGCTTACTGGCACGAACCACTGTGCCGGCCGGACTTTCTTCTTTTTTATTTTTGGTTTCTGGAACCTTCAAATTGATTTCTTTGTACAGTAAAATGGATATCTGGATGGTATTTAATGTCTTCAGGCACAATAAGAGTGAGGAAGAAAAGAGGGGTTAGAAAAATGACTTGACACCATAAAGAATTTAATTCATATACCCATGGGTTCAGTGGGATGTGAGAAAGGTGAGCTAATTGTTAGACCATGTTTGTTTGGTTTCTTGTAACTAATTTTCTTTCTTCTTTTTTTTTTTTTTAAATTTAGAAAATAAGGCAGACCCTCCAACTTATCTGCTAAGAGTATTCTCAACAAGATAGGAGTCTGAGTGCTTGACTAATGAGATGTGGATGGATCTTATTAGGATGCACCCAGGTGAAGCAGAGTGGAGGGAATTGTACCCAGACTCCAGACTGGGGAGGACTTTGCTTCACCACTTAACCTATATAACACAAGTGCAATAAACACTTATTTGAATTAAATTCTAAGAGTTTTTATTTGATGAGTGGGCACATTGCTTACTTACCTTATGTTGGTACCAGTGATCATTTCCTTCCTTGACAGATACCCTCTAACCTGGTAACTCTTCTCCATGGCCAAATAAAAGCATGAAATGAATCTATGAAAAACAAAACCTTCTATTCCTGTTCTAACAAATTACTACAAATTTAGTGACTTAAAACAACATAAATATATTATACTTTTTTTGTTTTGTTTTTGAGACTAGGTCTTGCTATTTTTGCCCGTGGAACCGCAGACTCTCATTGCCTGGGGTACCACAGACTCAAGCAATCCCCACCCTCAGCTTCCCAAATAGCTGGGATTACAGGCATGCGCTGCTACACCCAGCTATTTTTTGGGGGACTAGGTCTTGCTGTGTTGCCCCGAGCGAGACTTGAACCGCAATCCCTAGCCCTGGCCGCTTCATAGGCTGAAGCTTACAGGCACAAGCCACCGTGCCCGGCCAATGTATTATAATTTTGTGACTCTGAAGTTGGGAAGATTTCTTACTGGATAAAAACCCATGTGTCAGCAGGACTAAGTCCCTTTCTGGGATTTTTTTCATGAAGAATACTTTCTTTTGTACCTTATCTTCAAATACAGTAATGTCTAGTTGGTCTGCCTCCCCCTTCTACATTTAAAGTCCTGAGGAATACATTGGGGTCCTCTTGGATAATCCCAAATGATCTCTATTTTAAGGTCAATTGATAAGCAACTTTAGTCTCCCCTTGCCAAATAATTTTAACATATTTACTGGTCCAGGGGACTGATTGTCATATAAGCATCCTGTTTGTGACGCCAATTGTAGTGTCAGCACCAGGGTCTTTGTAAGTTCTCTATTTTTTCTCTATTGTTTCTAACAGTTACACAGCCACACCAAGCAGTGCAGGCCAGGACCCAGTATGGGCGGGGAGGGCGGTGGCAAAGCTGGGAGACCGGTTAACACCCCAGTCCCTCAGTATCTCCACACTCTTCCTCTGGCCTCTTTCTCTCTCTGACATTCTCTAGTGCTTTCTTTGCCCTCTCTTCTCTCCTTCCCATGCCCTCTCACCCCAGGATGATGCCTTACTTTCCTCCCAGGCCCAGGAGTACCCACTCAGACATGCGCACAGCCCCTGGGCTCAGGCATGTACAATCATGGGTACTGATCACAAAGGCCAATGGAAGAAAAAGACTGACCAACTCATTTGCTCTCCAGTGAGTATCTTTGAAAAGTCATTCATTATTCTTCATACCATAGATATGATTGAATAGAATACTCTAGAACTGGTTTAGGTCAGTGGAGGTAGGGGAGGTCAAGACACTTGCCCATATATTTCTTTAGATTTTTGAGCAAGGGGTCTGTATGAGCTTATGTGTAAGTACTTGATATTTTACTTCACAATATAAATGCGCAATTGTGTAAATGACAAACTAGCATGATAGAAGTCTAGCGTGCACAGACTTGGGAGTAGGGACAAGGGGATCTGGTTGTTTCACTGCCAGTTGTACCCTTGTAAATTGTAAATGACTAGAACAGGTCTTTTGCTCCTGTTCAGAAAGCCAAACTTGGTTTTGGCTCATGAGATTGTGTTTACATGGAGTTTATTGGAGGATGTGACAAGGGAGTATGTGGGATATGTATCCTGAAAACAGCGACTCCCTGCATGACAGGAGTCCTGAGACATTATAAGGGGGGAGAAATGTGAGGGAAATGCAGGGTTTTCCATTTCCAGGTCCCAGGTTCCCAGCAGGGTGTTTTCTCAGATGTTTGTTCCTGACACCACTATGAATCCCAGAGACACCTGGAGAATTTGATTTGGGATGTAACACCATCAGTTTTCCCAATTCCTAGGAATGCATATGGAGCCAGTTAATAGTTAATAACAGGAGGGGATGGGATCTTACTTAAAGATTTCTTAACTGACTTTCTGACACCACTTCAGCAGGACAAAGGTGGGGGTGTAGAAGTATAGGATCTCTCCCCCATAACTCTGTTGGATGAAAGTGTCTCTCCATTAGATCCCACGAAGGCCTCCTGTCTGGGAAGGTTCCCACCTTCTCTGGGAAGAGTAGGGGTATCTTTTTACTGCTTCCCAGGTGGCCTCCAGTGACTGTCTTTCCACATCCAGAGTGCTTTACTGTTGGGTAGGGAGAGAAGTCTGGATTCCCTTTCTGGTCTCTATGACATCATGGGGTTGGTGGATGAAGGTGTGGCTCAAATGGCAAGGTGGGGATGAAAGTAATAGATTTTCCTTTACATTCTCTGACCCTGTCCTGGTGGAGAGTTGTCACTGTCCAAGGAGGTTGGAACTTTGAGCTCTCTACTTGGGTGGGACCACAGTTTTATCTGTTGTTTGACTTAGCATAGTTGTTATTGTCTAAGTGTTTTCTTCGTTGCTTGGCTGTCTATATGGTCCTTTAACTAGAAAAAGGAGGTTTTTATTGTGGCTTATTTGATCTGTGCCCATTTCTAAGTGCTGACTTTTTCAGGTATAAATCTGGTATTTAGAAAACAGGAGAAAATCTAAAGAGTTCCTCACCTTATTGTGTCTTAGAACCCTCGTTTACCTGTCAGGTCTTGATCTCCAAATTTTCAGAGTCTTCTTATGTTTATTTTATATATAATATGGGGTATTTGTTGTACTTGGTAGGTAAAATTGGAAAATGTGAATACGCTCCATCTTTTTGGAAGCAGAAGTTAGTTTACCTCAGTTATAAAGGAAAGTCAAATTTTCAGGTTAGATGGGGCTTGTTTCTCAAATTGAAGCCCCAGAGGGAAGATTATGGTGGAGTCACTAGTATTTAGATAAGGAAGGAGATTTAGATATCATTAATGTTCATGAGTCATTCAATGATATACCAGATGGATTTTCTGCTTTTTTTTAGTGTTTCTAGGCTAAAGACAGAATTGCTTATCAAGTTATCTACTTTCTGCTTGTATTGTTTGTTGTTCTGAATGAACATTCCTAGGGTAGAAGACAATAGGTAGTAAGAGAGAACTTTCAGTGCCTTCATTTCCTCCTGATTTCAGAGGCTAAGTTTCTCGATTAAAGATTTATTTTATTTTATTTTATTTTGAGACTAGGTCTCGCTATTTTTGCCCATGGAACTGCAGGCTCACGTTGCCCGGGGTACCACAGATTCAAGCAACCCCAGCTTCAGCTTCCCAGGTAGCTGGGATTACAGGCACGCATCACCACACCCAGCTTTTTTTTGGAACTAGGTCTCACTACAGGCCCCCGGCAGGACTCGAAC
Organism: Uropsilus gracilis; assembly: GCA_004024945.1. Taxonomy (NCBI): domain Eukaryota; kingdom Metazoa; phylum Chordata; class Mammalia; order Eulipotyphla; family Talpidae; genus Uropsilus; species Uropsilus gracilis. The sequence continues at coordinate 52,270 of PVHY01007000.1, read as the reverse complement.
TGCGATCCCTGGCCCCAGACATGGTTTCCTAGGTGCTATCTACGGGCATGTGCCACCATGCCTGGCATCTATTAAAGATTTAACTGAAGACCTCAGGACAGCTTTATTGAGATGTGCTGCTGTTAAAAGCTAGTGGTTTATGCCTTCATAGACACATGTGCCTCAGAAAAGTCCTTCCCTACTATAATAAAATAAAAATTGTTCTTAGGTAAAATTTTGGATTATATAAGTTTTTCTCTTTGGAGTATTCAGATAGGAATGAAAATTCCTTTTACCATTTACTAGAGTTTATCTTCAAAGAACAAGCAACAACTCCAAAATACAACTCCTGGAAGAGTCACTAGCTTGTTGAATATAATAGTTTATATCATGTAAGATCAAGTAAATCAGAAGTTCTAGTGGTTGGACTTGATATTCTTATTTTCAGGTTATAAAAATAATTCTGATGAGGTGTCTAAGAACTGGCATTTTTAAAATCAACTCATTAGACAACTTAGCATTTAAAAATGCAGCAATTAATAATGTGTATTAAAAACTGGGTATTAAGCATTGAATTGAAAAGCATGTCAGTGTTTGCTTCAGCAGCACATATTCTAAAATTGAAATGATACAGAGAAGATTAGCATGGCCCCTGGGCAAGGATGACAGTCAAATTTGTGAAGTGTTCCATGTTTTTATAAAGTCAACTAATCTTTGACAAAGGAGTGAAAAACTTAGGTGGAACAAGGACAGCCTCTTCACTAAATGGTTCTTGGAAAACTGGATCAAGACTTAAAAAAATATGAACCAGGACAACACCCTCACACCTTGTACTAAAACCAAATCAAAATGGATAAAAAACTTGGATGTAAGACCTGAAACCATAAAATACATAGAGGAAAACTTGGGCAAAACCCTCCACAAATTATAATTCAGAAATCCCTTTCTGGACACATCTACAGCTGGCAAAAAAATGAAGGAAAACATAAACATCTGGGACTACGTCAAACTAAAAAGCTTCTGTACAGCAAAAGAGACAGACAAAACAAAAAGAACCATAACATATTGGGAAAAAATTTTTGCCCTTTATAAAAGTGACAGGGGTTTAATAACAAAGATCCACAACTCACACAACTTAGCAAAAACAAAACAAAAAGCCCATTCAAAAAATGGGGAGAACTAAAAAGACACTTGTCCAAAGAGGAAAATCAAATGGCCAAAAGGCATATGAAAAAATGCTCAACTTCATTAGTAATCAGGGAAATGCAAATAAAAACCACAATGAGATACCACCTTACACTAATAAGAATGGCCCACATTAAAAAAAAAAAAAACACAAAAAATAGGTAAGAACAAGCGCTGGCGTGGATGTGGAGAGAAAGGTACACTATTCCACTGCTGGTGGGAATGTAAACTGGTCCAGCCACTATGGAAAGCAGTTGGAGGACCTTCAAACTAATGAAAATAGAACTACCATTTGACCCAGCAATTGCTCTTCTGGGAATCTACCCAGAGGAGAACTGCCTATACAAAGGGACACCTGTACTCAGATGTTTATTGCAGCACTATTTATAATTGCAAGGACATGGAAACAAATCAAATGTCCCAAAACAGACAAATGGATGAAAAAGAGGTGGTATATATACACAATGGAATATTACTCATCAATGAAAAATGACAAATTTGATGAATTTATGATAACCTGGATATACCTATAAAAAATCATATTAGCAGAAACAAGTCAGAAAGAAAAAGACAGACACCAAATGGTTTCACTAATATATGGGTAATAGGAAAAACAAGCAAAAGGCCAGGAGGAAAAGTCAAAACAAGCTAACAACCAAACTAAAAAACACAACTGGGGCGTGGGGTGGGGGGAGATGGGAGGGAGTGGTCAAGGAGGGAAGGTGGTAGGTGATCCCTGGAGAATACAAATATGTGAAACATATATATATATATATATATATATATATATACAAACATATATATATATACAAACATATATATATATATATACAAATAAAAGAAAGAAAGAAAAGCATAGCAAAGCTCCAAGTTTACTATGCTGATTTGTCAAGTAGAATTGATAGGGTGATCTGGTGAAATGGGGGACTGTGGCCCCAGCATGGTAATGTTGCATTAAGATAACAGCCATTATGCCCTGGTGGGCAGAGACTTAGAGAAAGGAAGCCAAGCCTTCTTGTGAGAGGAAAGGAGAGAGGGGATTTAAGAAGTGTGGCTGGAGAGCAACAGAGGAGAGAGAAAGCTGGAGAAGAGAGAGAGCAGAGGAGCAGCAAGGAGGCTGGAGGATTTGGAGTTCACACTGCCATGTGCAGCAGCAGGGCAGGGAAGGAAACCATAGTGTGGGCTTCCATCCCCAACCCAGACTAGTGAGGAGCCCAGGGAAGCATGTTGGAGAAACTTGTGAACTGTGTCAGTTAACTTGGAAATTTGGTACTTGAAAACTTGCTTTAACTTTGAAACTGCAAAGCTTGGGAATTGTGTGGAGATCTGAAGAGAGCTTGCAGTGTTGCTGTTTTCATGGTGAGACATCTGAAGTGGTTGCTGCTATTGTTTCAAGTGAGTCTTGGTGGTTTGGGCTGAAAGAAGGCTGGAGCTGTGCTCTTGGAGGAGGATCAATGATGCCATCTTGGTTTCTTTATTTGGTTTGAAGTGAATAGCTGTGTCTTTGGAGGAGGATCGATGGTGCCATCTTGGTTTCTTTATCTGGCTTGAAGGTGGAACAGTCGCCATTCTGTGGAAGCACTGGCTGAAGGACCCACATGGAACCTTTTGGACTAGAGATTAGACTATGTGGTAAGATTGCCAAAAGGATCCCTTGTAACCCCAGTGACTTTTGTTTATTTTGTCTTTTAATGAGTAAATCTGTTCTTGTTCCTTTTTAAGATAGTGTGGTCCTGCTACTGCTCCCTTGGGCTGGAACAAACCCGATGGATTTAAAGGGCCAGCTGCTCCCATTTGCAAATTTAGTTAAGTTCTCTGCTTTGCCTGTTTTGTGACCCAATTTCAATGTAGTTTCAGGATGTTTACCAAAGTATGCTTTTTTCCAAAAAGTAACTTCAACAAATCAAATTTTAAAAAATCATTTAGGAGTTTGGAATGATCTCAAAATATATAAAGCATGTAAACTACTCAAAGTTAAAAGAAACAACCTGATTTTTATTATTATTTTTTAATTTTTTGTTTACATATTTATGTACATACATATATATTTTCACATTATTGTATTCCCTGAGGTTCTCCCCCCACCATATCACCCATGAACTATCATCTTGATCTTTTGTGTTCATCCCTTCCCTGAATTCTCGTTATAACACTTGTTAACAACTTGGTAATAACACTTGTTAGAACAACTGCTTTCAAAAAGACAAGAGATAATACATGCCTGTGAGGAAATGGAAAAAGAGAACTTATGCACTGCTGATGGATATGTCAAGTGATTTGGCCACTATGGAAAACAGGATGGTGGTTCCCCAAAAAATTGAAAGTAGAATTAGCATATAATCCCACAATCCCACTCGTGGGCATGTCTGAAAAATTGAGTAACTCAAAGAGATATATGTGCCCCCATGTTTACTGCAGCTTTATTCACAATAGCCAAAACCTGGAAAAAACTAAATCTTCATTTATAATAAAAGGATAAGGATAAAGAACTCTCTCTCTCTCTCTTTCTCTCTCTCATGAAATCCTGATCTACCATAAGAAAGGATATCCTGCCATTAGTAGCAACATGGATTAAATTTGAGGACATTGTGTTAAGAGAAATAAGTCAGATATAGCAAAAGACACATCTCACTTATGGGTTGAATCTGGAAAAATCAGACCTACAGTAACTGGTAAGTTGCTGGTTGCCAGGAGTTGGGGGTGGAAGGAAATGATGAGCTGTTGGTAAAGGGCATAAAATCCCATTTATAAGAAGAATAAGTTCTGAAGATCCAAGGTACAACATGGTGACTATACTTAACAATACTGTATAGTATACTTGAAAGCTGCTAATAGATTAGATCTTAAATGTTCTCATTATAACAACAAAAATGATAATTATGTGAGGTAAAGGAAGTGTTGGCTAATCTTAATATGATAATCATTTCTTAATATGTGTGTGCATCAAATTATCACATTATATATCTTAAATATACATTGCTATACCACAGTTATATCTCACAAAAGATGGAAAAACATTTCTTTAACTCATAAGAAGAAAAAGTTAGAGAGTTGTGGAATTATTGGAAATTATTGGAAAGATGGTGGTACTGATAACTGATTCTTAAATTGTTGCAAGTTCCACATAAAAGAAGATTCACTAGAACATGTAGACCCAAACTTTATGTAGAGGTAACTTTTTAATAACTATTTCAACTTCATCTATGGTTAATGATATATTCATGTAAGTAAAATATTCAGTTGTGTCATTTCAATTTTATTAAAAGTATGTTTTGTTCATAACTTAAAATTAACTGGTATAAATTTGTACCATATATTTTAATCCATTTCCTTTATCTTTCTTTTTGCTTACTACAGATATCACTCATGAATTTATTTAAAATTCTGTTTTTGTTGTTACTAGCTTTGAATTGATATTGGCTTTATATATTTGTCTGTTTTATTGTTTTTTTTTTCTGTTCCCTTGATTATAATATTTATTTCACTTATTTTTTTTCAGGTATCCTGTTTAGCAGTAAAACTATTTAATTTCCTAACTTTTTGTGAGTAAAATGGTCATCAAACCCATAAATTTTAGCACATAGGATTTTTTTTGGTAATTTCTGAGTTATATGTGATTTCACACTTATTTTTATCCTATGCATTCTCAGAAATTATTTTTCTTTTCTTTTTAAGCTAACTAGTTTGTCAATAATTGAATACTAAATACTAAATTCTAATTCCTCCCCTCCCCCAATGGTGGACAAGAAAGCAGCTTACTACTTTTCTGTTTAGACCTTGTTTCTTAATCTAATTGCATAATTATTTGCTAATTTAAAATATTAAAGTCATCTGAGTATTTATTTAAAATGAAATTTCCAGAACTCTAATACTATACTGATAAAGTAAGTCTTTAATGGAACCTAAAAAGTGCATTTTAAATAAATATCTGAGTAATTCTGATGCAGATGGTCTACAAATTGTACTCTAAATATTACTGTAATAGTCATTCAATCTTGGTAGTTATTCCACAGGCACTGGGAAAAAATGGTTTATGTTTCTTTAGTGAATACATCAACATAATCAGTCTTCTCTGTTATTCAAAGCATCTGTAGCCTTTATCTCTAAAACATCTGTTAAAAATACATGTATAAAAATATTATAGTATCCCTAATCATTTAGTCTAATAATTTTGCATAAATTCCAGTGCTTAATTGATTTTCAAGAACTATTTCCCTTCTTTCATTTCTGAAATCAACGTTTGTCATAAAATATGGCATTTCCTAATTTCTTTGAATGAATGAATCATTGCTTATACATGAACAAAAATCAGGAATGCCAACTTCAATATCTGTAGAATGATTATTTTAGTGAGATTATCAGTGGCTTGAAAAAAATTCCTAAGGGTGATTGTAAAACACTCTTTTAGACTCCAAGAGAGATAGGTAATAGTAAATGACTATTACCATCATTTTTGTCAAGAACTGATGAATGCCCTAAAGATATAGGTGATCCTTTACCCTCTGGTCCTGGAGATCATAGGGAGGACCCCAACCTGAGCATAGAGAAGTTTCTGATTTGGTTAAAAACAGGAACGTGTTGCTTGTCCCCTCTGACCAGACGTGAGTGCTGAGAGTTAGCAGACAAAAGGGAAGCAGATATAATTCCCAGGCTTCCATCCTAGTGAGAACCTTGGAGTGTCTCCTTCCCTAGTGGTCCTCTCTGTAAATATATGGTTTAAGGAGAAAAAAAATAAAGAATTAAGAACATGGGTCCCTTTTCTATGTGCTTCTCCACTCAGCTATGTCTCTATTGCTGATAAAAAATTGGCAGTTATTTAGTGACTCCTGGTTGTACCATCACTCTATCTTCCTCCTCCCTCTCTACTTGGTATTTCTCTACCTGGTATTTCTCTACCCTTTCTAGAAGGGTCTTGGAGTCTTGGAGGTTTCCACGCTGGGTTCACTTGCCCAGATGTGGAGTCATAGCTGACAATTTATATGTCAGTGACTGAAATATAACTGGTACTACAACTGACACTTATAATTTCCTTGCTTTTCCTCTGTCCTTGGAGATGTCTCTGGGAATTTTAAGATATCCTTGAATTCTTTGTTTTTTATTTGACCATTTCTTTAATTTTTAAAACTTTTAATTTTTAGAACACTTTCAACTTTATAAGAAAATTGAGAGGAAGGATTTCTTATGTACTCCGTCTAGTCTGTGCTCAACCTTCCCCATCATCAATGCCACTCAGCAGAGTGGTGTATGTGCTATAACTGATGAGTCAGCATTAACAATTTGTAGTCACCCTGGACAGAGGTGGGATGAGAGAAAGGGTAGGCTCTGATTGCTCCAGTAAACTCTACAGTGAGTGTCTGGCCTGACGGCAAAAAGATTCTTTGGGAGTGGCTATCTTTAGGAGAAAATGTTTTAGTAAATTGCTTATAGTTATCCTGTAACCACCAACACCAACACACTATATCTAAAATCACTCAGGTAACTCACATTTCCTTCCTTGCAAAACTTTGTTTTCTTTGGAGTTAATAATTATCTTCTTCCTTAGTTGTTTGGTATTCTTTAAACATCTACATCTTCCTGTAATCTCCAGCAGACCTGTAAAATCTCTTTCAATATAATCTTCACCCTCAAGCCTGTCAGATAGTTTGCTTTAGTTCTCAAAATTCCTTTTTCTTCTTTGTGGTTTGGTGAAAGACATCTGACAGAATCTTCAGGTGAATAATGCATGAAAGTTGTTGAAATTCATCTGACCATACTTGAGTTTATTTCTAGACTCCATTTGGATTTATATCTGTCTTTCCACTTGTACCATATCAATAATGATCTCTTTGAATTAAGTTTTGAAATCAGGAAGTGTGAGACTTCTTTGTTCTTTTTAACTACTCTTTTGGCTATTGGGGCATTCCTTGAGATCCCAGAGGGATTTTAGGATAGCGTTTTCTTTTTCTGTGAACAAGCTGGGATTTTCGCTGAGATTGCACTGACTCTGTAGGCTGTATTGGGTAGTACTGACACCTTAACAAGTCATCTTCAAATCTGTGAACATGGGACATCTTTCCATTACATTTCCATCTTGAAAACACTTTAGTAATTTGTTTCAGCAGGTGACACTAAGCAACTAAGTAAATCCATGTCCAGTGTGACCAATGGTTTGATTTTTAAAAACCACTTAAAGATGGGAAGTACAAGATATTCATCATGAATGTCTATGATTTTCTACCCACCTCAACTTACCATGTGCTCACCTGCCCCTCTGACTACCTGGACCCTTCTGCCATCACACTTGGTAAGAGGCCAGCAGCTGCCTCATCCAGGCCCTGCGTCAGGTTGTGTGTGGGGTTCTCCCAGGTGATTCAGTTCAGGCCAGCTGGCCTAGTCACCAGGCAAATCCAAACATCATGAAAAACAGTACGTTTATTGTCTGACTCATACATTTTTGTGTGATTGGTTATACAGTCATTGTTCATTGAGACATTCTCTCTTCAAAGAGGTTTTTCCTGACCATTTGTATTTGGTTCTGAGACAGATTTCCAGTGTGAGTATGGAGGTTTCCCCACACAAGTCAATGGTTCTTGAACACCAATGGGATATCTGAGTATTCAATACGTTATATCATTCATATATATTTTATTCATACACTATACCCAGAGAGAACATCTGATCTCCCAGGATAAGCCTCACTTCAGACACCAGTCACAAGTCAGACTGTCACCTGGGCTTCTGACCAGCAGATTATGGGTTCTAGTAGCATCCTTTTTGGTGTCTGCTGCAAGTCTAGATATTTAACTGTGCTTGTGTCTGACACCCAAGGGCTCTTAGACCCCCCCTTCAAATTCAATTAATTTAGTGAGTGTGAGAGTGGCTAACAGAATTCAGGTCATCCATTTACTCACTAGGCCACTGATTTGTTAGAAAGAATATAACCCAAGAAAAGCAGAAGGAAGAGATATATAAAGGAAAAAATGGGGAAAGGATATGGGGTTTCCTGCCCTCTCCAGAAGCACTGCTGTCCTTCAACCTCTTTGTGTTCATCAGACCGAAAGCCCCTCCTTTCGGTTTTTTATGATGGAGACCTCGTTACAACTGATTAAATCACTGGCCATTGGAAATTCAACCAGTTAGGTGCAAGGGCTAGAATCTCCAACCCTCCAATCACCTGATTGTCTTGGCAAGTAGTCCCTGTCCCTTGGGTCATCCCAAAAAGTCATCTCATTACTTAATAAGAGACACCTTTGTCACTAATGATTCTTCGCAAAAAGTTCCAAGACTTTCAGGAGTGTGAGTCAGAAACTATGAATAAAGACCTGATTTATATGAGAAATCTATATCCACCTGAATAATAAATCTATATATTTTTTATAAATTGCGATATCATAGCACCCTAAATGAAAAGTTCTCTGGCTCTCAGAGTGTGCAGTTATTCTGCTTTGTTTCCCTCAAAGCCTTTGCCATGTTCTGAAAGTTTCCTTTTACTCTGTCTTTAGTTATTTTATATATGCACCACATTGGCATGGAGTTCTACAAAAGCCAAAGCTCACCTGAGCACTATGATGCTTCCAGTACTGAGGAGGCTTCCTGACACTTGGCAGGGGAGGCAGTCAAGAGGCAGCTCCGAGTTGGAGTTGGCAGTCATCAGCTCCTCATCCCCTGTGCCTCATATGTGTTACAACCTCACCCCTTGGAATCTGCATTCCCAAAATTCCTCCAAGGGTACAGCCCACACATGCTAAAGTATCATGTGGGCTGCATACATGCCTGACATCATTAAAGCCTCTGTAAATTTTAATCAACTCCACAAACTTAAGATTTGGCCCCCTCTTTTGACTGCTGAAGACAAAATCTTACAAAGATGCTCACTTGTTTGGTAAAACTGTTGCCTGTCAATCTGACAACAGATTCTTCCTTAGGTCTGATTCTTAGGTCTCTCCCAGTCCTTTACATTTGTGGGGGCAAGGGGTGGTTTCAGATTAGATTTTGGGAGCTCTTATAGTTTGGACCCCAATAGCTAGTACCCAAGAGTTAATCGTTGAATGAACATCTGAAATGATAACATATATTCTATCTCTCTCCATATTGGTGCAATTTGTGCTTTTCTTTAAATTTTATGAAATGCTGTGTTGGTGTTGCTTGTCAGTTACCACTTCGAATTAGATATCAAATTTTGACTGTTTTACTTTAAAAAGCTTTCCACGGTTTGTAACATTGTATAGGCATCACAGTATACAGCGTTATTCTTTGGCATCTGTGTAGATGATGTCATGAGCCCCACCAAAAGTACAGTCTTTCATTACCAATCAACTGACCCTCTTTATACATCTTGCCCACTCATCCCACCTCTTCCTCTCCAGTCATTCCTCCCCACCATCTGTGAGAAAGTAATTCTTATTAAAACTTTAGTAATGCAAATAACCTTTAACCCACAAGTATCTTTAACTGGGTATTTCTATTCCTACTCAGGGAACAACACCAATATTTGCATTGCAGGGGCATGTATCACATTATTTATAATTGCAAATAGCACAAGCATCCAAATCTCTGACAATCTGCTTTTAATAAATTTAAAAAGTCCTAACACATTAACTACCCTTACTCTTCTAAATATTTTAATTTCTCAAATAACTCTGTATGTAATGCTACCCTCTTAGAGGAAAATCATATGCAAAGGGATTAAATAACTTGCCTGAGTTGATATCAGATGATTAATGAATAGTAGAGCTGGAATTTGAACTCAGGCTACCGAGTTCCAGAATCCACACTCTTCTTAATCATGACAGACTGTGTGATAGCTAACACCCACAGCGGTGCTACAGTGCCTATCAGGCTGAGCACTTGACTTGACCTGGAGTGACTCATCATCCCTCTCTTAGAGATAGATGGATGAAGTCTTTCTCAGTAACAGGAATATTTCTTCCCAGTTTTTTTTCTTTCATTCTCCTTCACCCTTGTTCTTGCTGTTTCAATGAAAGATAATTATGATATTCTTGATACTTGACATTGAGGATCGCCTTTGCTCATTCAATTTTATAGATTCAACCTTGAGGTTGGTTTCTTTTTCTAGAAACTGTTCCCTGCCTCTTTTTTTTTTTTTTTTTTTGAGACTAGGTCTCGCTATTTTTGCCCGTGGAACTGCAGCTCATGTTGCCTGGGGTACCACGGACTCAAGCAATTCCCTAACCTCAGCTTCCCAGGTAGCTGGGATTACAGGCACGCACCACTGCGCCCAGCTATTTTTTTTTGGGGGGGGACTAGGTCTCGCTGTGTTGCCCCTAGCAGGACTCAAACCGCAATCCTTAGCCCCAGCCACTTTATAGGTTGAAGCTTACAGGCACGAGCCACCATGCCCGGCTGCTTTTTTTTTTTTTTTTTTTTTTTTTACTTAAAAAATGTATTTACTTAAAAGCATTCAGAATGTCAAAATCAGAATGTCAAAACAGCAGCAATGTTTTTTTTTTTTTCCAGCTACAGAGTGATAATCAGTAAACAGAACATTTACTTCAGGGACAATTGGATAGGATCTCTGGAGTGGGAGGTAATTGTCAAGACATCTTCAAGGTAGAGTAGTAAATCTGCACATATATTGTTTATGACCTGTCTACTCTGAGTTAATTGACAGCCCAAGGACACTTCTGGTGGAAAGCAGGAGCCAGTGCTATCCAAATACCAGCCTCAGTAACCTTGAAATGTGAGTCCAGGAGTCCAGGAGGAAGGGTGATAAGAAGTTCTGGGGGATGGGCATGCATTACATGCTGTTGACATCAGTGAAGGGTTACCTGCTGCTTAATTGTCTTTGTTCAACTCACCATAAAAAGCCACTTGGAAATGAGATGTTAAGGCAGTCTTCCCCACTCCACCCTCCATTCAGTGGTGAGAGGTGAGAGGTGAGTGGTGAGAGGTGGCCTGAAGTCTGGTCTTCTGGTTATGAATTGAAGGTGAAAAACTCCATCTTATGTGTAACTAAGTTGCGCTGTGCACCAACAAGAACCTGCGGTGAATTTCCAAGCCAATCTACAATATCATCCTGTATAAGCCAAGGTCAGCGGCTTTAAAACACCTCCAGGACAGGACTGCCTAGAGTCACATTCAGTAGTACGTCAACTATGCAGAGAAAAACCACTGTATGGTTTAAAAACACACCCTAACTTCATTTTTTCTCATTAAAAGGAGAGAACTCTGCATGGGTATGGGTTATATTCTTTATAAAGCAAGAAAAAAAAAGCCACATTGGAATAACTTATTTATCAGAATAAGTCTCATCTTTTTCATCTTCCTCCTTTCCTACTTGTTCTTGCTTTCTACCACCTTCACTGCTCTATTTGGTGGCAGCATATTTGGCAACAATTACTGCTTTGTGTTGTTTCTTCACCATTGCAGCCTTCTCATGTGAGCAGGGTTTGCTCATCTCTTCCACTTTTTTTTGTAACATCACCATTGGATAGTGGTGACCAGAATGTTTTCCTTTGACTTTTGGATGCTATTCAGACCAAAGCAAGGAAAAAAATTGAAGGAGGCCTCTTGGATATATTGGGACCCTGGAACTTCTTTTTGGTTTCCCCATTATGAGGTTATAAATGATCATATCTTTTGCTTAATGATGTCTTCCTTGACCAGATCTTCAATCTTTCCTGTCTCTTTAGCAGAGAACTAACTCAGAGAAGTTGATGGAAGCCTCCAGGAAAGTTTGCACAAAATAGAGTATGGTGACATCTTGTCTTAGGGTCTTGTATGGTGAGTTAGTTAGGTTTTTTCCTTTGGCTTCTAATTTTTTTTTTTTTGACACTAGGTCTTGCTATGTTGCCTACGGAACCACAGATTCATGTTGCCCAGGGTACCATGGACTCAAGTGATCCCTAGGCTCAGCCTCCCAGGTAGCTGGGATTACAGACATGTACTACCACACCCAGCTAATTTTTGAAACTAGGTCAGCTATGTTGCCCTGGGCAGGTCTTGAACCCACAGATTCAAGAAATTCCCAGTCTTGGCCTCCCTTCATAGGCTGGGATTAAAGGTACGTGCCACCATGCCTGGCCCCATTTTGGCTTGTATTTCCACCACTGGGGTATTCCACCCTTCCCATGATTGTGCAGTTCAGTGGGTGTGCACATGTGTGAGTGCACACCTAGACCTAGGAGAGAGGTGGGTAAAGGTGTGCAGAGATAAGAGCAAGCATGAGCATGAGCATGAAAGAAAGCCCAAAGAAAGAGCATGGAGATTCCTGGAGGGTTGGGGAGGCTTGCCAGTCTCCCAGTACCCAAGACCCTGGCCCTGCCCTGCCCTGCCTGGTGGGCCTGTGTAATGCTAAAACCAATACAGAACTACACAGATTGGTGAGCCTGACGTCTGTATTGGTGATGAGGAATGGATATACTACAGGTCTCTTTTGCCCTGTTTAATTCCTTTCAGTTACTTTTCCTCAGGGAGGCAAAGGCCCCCCAGTGCTGCTCAGGCTCCCACTTTGCCTCTATTGGGCAAAATGTGTTGTGAGCAAGTCCCTGCACTTTAAAAATGCTCCCGCTAGGTGGCACTCCTGGCCCACAATAGGGGGGGGGGAGACAGCGAGAGAGAGAGAGAGAGAGAGAGAGAGAGAGAGAGAGAGAGAGAGAGAGAGAGAGAGAGAGAATATTTAAAGATATTTAAAGTGTACACCATGTAACTTGATTTAGGTATACATTGTGGAAAGATTTCCCCATGTAGTTAGCATGTAGTTAGTTAATACATCCATCACCCTGTATATTACACATATATTTTACATACATTTATATATTTACACCACATGTAATATTGGTGATAACATTTAAGTTCTATTCTCTTAGCTAATTTCAATTATATAACACAGTGCTGTTATCAGGTGCAAAGGGACAAAAACCAGCAGGCTGACATGCCAAAGGGAAAAAAATCCTGCACTCTAATGATTCAGTTTTTGGCCTCCAGGTTTTTTCCTGCTCACAGTGCACCTGCAAAACCAGACTAGGTTGAAGAAACCAAATAGGATTTTTTCACAAAAGGGGCAAAGAGTAAGCAAGCAAAGTGTCACTGAGGCCATTATAGGCGCTTGGTTGTCTTGCGCCAGTCCAATGTTAGTTCTAAATAAAATTGCGTGAGTTGCCAGCCACTCAGGCATCCAAGAACATGGTACTTGTCTTCAGCTCCAGTGTTGTCAGCTTTTTCAAACTTTTCCAGCAAATACAGATATAGAATAAGAGTATACAAATCTCCAGCTTTCTCTCCAGGTTTCAACTTCCAAACATTTCCAGCAAACACAAATCAGCCATTCCAGTATGCTCTCCTCTTGTTAGCAGTTCCAGGTTTTCAGCTTCTAAACTGCTTCCAGCCACCCGGGGTTCCAACTTTTCTGGCTGCCCCCAGTCTGTGCCAGAAGTCAGTAGCTCCTGCTGAATGCTTTTCTTCTGGGTACAGATAGTAGCTGCCCACCCTTTGAGGGGTGGCCAGATTAGGGAGGTGCGAGGTTACTCTGCCCATGCTTGCTCCTTGCTCTTCTGACCTCTGGCCCACCACTCTGTGGCCCAAGTCCACAATCCTCTGCTTGCTTTTTGCTTCTCCTGCAAGTCCCAGACTCTGCAACATGGTGAAATTCTAATTCAGCTGTGTCACCAAAGAGGTGGGGAGGGCTAATCCAGAGGTGTCACCCACTAACATTGTGAACTCTAGTTAAATTATACATTAGATGCTCAGGGTTTATTCATCTTACAGAAGAAAGTTTATGCCCTTTAAAACATCTCTCCCTATTTCTTCCACCCTCAGGCCCTGGCAACCATTTTACTACTGTTTTTATGAGTTTGACTTTTTTTTTTTAAGATTCCTCCTGTATGTGACACCCTGCAGCATCTATCTGGTCTGTTTCAAATCTACTCAATGCCAAATATGCTTTGCCAACTTCCTCATGAAATTCTAATTATTTTTAAATTCCAAGGCAATTACCACCTCCCTTTCTCTCCTCAACAGTATATTATTAATTTTCTGTCTTTCATTACATTTCATTCTTACTTCTATCTCATTGTTTCTGTTTTCCTTACTGTATGGATTTTCTAGTTCTTTCTTTTTGAAGTACCCTATATTTGATTGGGAAAAGAGTTTGATATATAGCCAGCACACAAAAGAGTTTGATATATAGCCAGCACACAAAAAGTATATTCATTGAATAATAACTATTTAGATTATTTCTGTAACTTTTTATAAAGAACAGTTGAGACATTTGGATCCAAACAGTCTAGTATTTCAGGTGAGAAGGCAAGTACAAATCAGTGAAAAAGAACCTGGTCCAATTTTGCATGCTAGCATATTTGACTTTAACCTTTTAATCCCTACCATGAGTGGAAACACCAGTGATACCTGGACACACAGCTGCTTAGTTTGGAAATTAGTTGCTCTCCCAAAGAAGTAATTGTCTTTTCTTGGAATTATATGAGTCTGTCTGCCTTAGTAGCACTTTCTGGATTAAGACTGGAATTATAATAAGAGGGGAAAAATTTCCTTACACAAATAGAAGAAGACTGTATTCACCCATTGTGTCGAAGGTACTATTTAAGAACTGCAATAAAAGCAATGGGGAGCAATATCAGAAATGGATGCTATTCTGCAACAATTTGATCATACATTTACCACTGAGGTCCAGTATTAGAAGTCTGGATTTTTTTTCCCACAGAAATGTCCATGGATCTGGATGAAGCTTTTCTGATACTGTCGATAGTGGAGTTCCTCATTGGAATAGTGGGGAATGTGTTCATTGGAGTGGTGAACTGCACGGAATGGGTCAAGACCCACAAGATCTCCCTGGCTAACTTGATCCTCACCTGTTTGGCCCTCTTCAGAATCGTTCAACTGTTGGTGTTTTTTCTTGACTCTGTTTTGATGGGACCAGCTTCATATATATATATCACTTATAAACTAGGACGGCTTCTTAGCTTTCTTTGGAGATTAACTAATCATTTGACTACCTGGCTGGCCACCTGCCTAAGCATATACTATCTCCTGAAGATCGCTCAGTTCTCTCACTCCCTTTTCCTCTGGCTGAAGTGGAGAATGAACAGAGTGGTTCTTCTGATTCTTGTTTTCTCTTTGGCCATTCTGATTTTTGACTTTCTATTGCTAGAAAGATTTTTCTTTGATTACCATACACTAGATAGAAGCAATCTGACTTCATATTCAAATGAAGGAAAATTTTTCTATATTAATACTCTGATTTTTCTTAGTGTGACCTACGTTATCCCCTTCCTCCTATCCCTGATCTCTTTGCTCCTTTTATTTCTGTCCTTGGTGAGACACACCAGGAATTTGCAGCTCAACTCCTTGAATTTGAGGGACTCCAGTACAGAGGCTCATAGAAGGGCCATGAAAATGATGATGTCTTTTCTTCTCCTTTTTGTGGTTCATTTTATTTCCACACAATTGGCAAATTGGTTGTTTCATATATTTTGGCACATGAAGTCTACAAAGTTTCTCATGCTAGCAGTATATGTCTTTCCCACAGGCCACTCGATTATTTTGATTCTGGGAAACAGCAAGCTCAGACAGAATGTCTTGAAGGTACTATGTTATCTTAAAAATTTATTGAAGAGAAAATCCATTAGCTTTACAGATAGATTTTCCAGAAACTTTTCAAAGATAAAAACTTAATGAGAAGGCTTTGAGAATCAATTTCTTCTTCTTCTTTTTTTTTTTTTTTTTGCAGGTTTCCTTAAGTACTGTTGAACACTACTAGAATGTTCCTTAGATTGTCATGGGTGATAATTCACACATGGTCAGTCAATGTAATTTTAAAAGAAACTGCTTTTCCTTAAAACTTTGGTTACCATTTTTTCAAGTCTCAAATATTCTTTCAAAGAGAATCTAAATCATTGTATATGTAAAAGATGTATGTAATGCAGCTCATGTAGGGGGAGAAAGGCAATTAGTTCTTGAGAATCAAGTTATGAGGTACAAGATCTAGAACATATTGATAAAGAAGTTAACTGAGCAACTAAAGTCTTAGGTGGGAAAAATATGACCTTAGATCTTAAAGGTACAAAATTTCTTCAATGATAAAGCATTGCATGGTTGTTATTAGACATCTCATTGATAATAGTACATGAGATATTTGAAAATAAGATTAATATTCAGACTGAAAATACAATTAATCAAAGTAGAAACTAGGAATGTGTTTATAATGCTATACATGAAGCCCTAAGTCATATTTGCATTGTATGTATCACTAATTAATTTTGCTAAATCCCAGGATATGCAAAATTTATTTTAAGAGTGGCAGAAACTGCTTTCATATTGTTACTACAAATGGATCATAATTTGATTTTGAGAATGATCACATTTGTGTTTGCACACCTACATTTTTCTGGAATCTGATGACTAGAGTTCTGAGAGAAACAAATAGAAATAGGTCAACACAAAAGTCTAAAAAGCAAAGTTTATAAGAGAATACGATTTGGCTCATGTGAATTTTACACATGCATATATGTACATACAGTGCTGCTGTGAATATAATAACCTGAATTTAGATATGGTTGCTATAAATTGTAAAAAAGTGAAGGGTGGGAATATATTTTATAAAATTTTGAATATAATGGTATGGATTATAGCAGTATAAAGATGCTACACATGTTTAGATAATAGAAATCTTTGAAAATAAAAAACTATTTTTTAAGGCTTACCTTTAATATATTCTTCAGATTATCTTAAAGGAACAAAAAGCTGCAATTAAAAGGTGATAAATCTTGATGGAGCTGCGGGTAAGGGCATTGCTCTAGGGCTGTTTGCTGGAGCTGGAAACATATGAGGCTTATTAACACTTCTCACTACTCCTCTCCAGATATGAGAAACTAAACTGCATGAACACATGATGGTCTGTGTACCAACAATGACGTTGATCGCCATAAGTTATTTACAAAATAATATGTACATAGATTATTTTGGACACTATTTTACTGATTGTCACCGTATTTGTCTTGTCTTGATAAAAGTTAATAACCAAATCAATCCGAATACATTTAGATTCAGATAGTGAGCTTGCCTTTTCTTTTTATTTGATTGTTGCACATGTATGTATTTTTTACATCATTGTATACCCCGAGGTTCTCCCACCACCTTGTTACCTGTGAACTATTATCTAAAATCTGTGTCTATCCCTCCTCCGATTTTACCTCCTTCCCCCTCCCTTGCTCCATGCTTCAGTTCTGCTGACAGTTTGTTAGTTTCAAGTTTTACTTGCCCTTTTGTTTGTTTGCGTTCCCGATATCCCACTTATAGGTGGGATTGTCCGGTGTTTCTCTTTTTCTTTCTGGCTTATTTCTGCTAGCATGATTCCTTCTAAGTCCATCCATATTACCACAAATTTATCAAATTTATCTTTTTTGATTGCAGAATAATATTCCATTATGTAAATATACCAGAACTTTCTGATCCATTCATCTGTTTTGGGGCATTTGGGTTGTTTCCATATTCTGGGTATTGTAGATAGTGATACAATAAACATCTGAACACAGCACAGGTGTCCTTTTGAATTAGTGTTTTGGTGTCCTTTGGGCAGAGACCCAGAAGTGGAATTGCAGTATCAAATGGTAGGAGTTTGCTTTGTTTTAGATATTTTTCCATGTCTTAAAAATAATCTGCATATGTTTGTACAACATTCTAAAAAATCACTTATCTATTTTTTCAAAAAATCCTAAAAACTTCAAAACCCAAACTGGTTGTCACTGTCTTTGTGAAACTAGAATTAACTGTGGGTCATAAATTTTGTAGCACTCTCCTGTGTTGGAACTGCATTTGGGTCATACTTTTATCACATTTAAGAGTAATAGTTTATTTAATGTCACCTTTCAACTACTTTCTTGAGTTCTTTGATGCTGCCTCTCTTTATAAGGAATTTATAAGGAATGAATGATATCTGCAGTACAGAGCTTTGTTTTAAAGGGTGGTTTAAAATTAAGAAACTTGAATCCAAATGGTATTGAGTTTCAATTGAAAAAGAATGTACAAATCAGTGTAAGGAAATCTGCTTCATATTTGCATGGTGATACCTGATTTCACTCCTCCACACATCTTCAACAGTGGAAACTTGCAACTAGTACTTATGATGAGTGGGCACATTTACTGCTTATCTGGGGAACCAGTAGTTGATTGAGAGGAATGGTAAAGGTCTCATGAAGATCTGTGAAGTTGGATCAGGTATTTCAGACCTACAGTAAGAATTAATCTAAAAAACCAGGGAGATCATTTGTGAAGATAAGTGAGATAGTAACTGAGTTCTCTTTGAGCATTTTCAGCTTTAGAAGTGAAAATTATCAAGTTGGATATTATTTTACAACGTTTTGACAGCAAAGTATCAGTGGACACAGAGTCTGCTCTCTGGGTTCTTTCAACAAAGATGCCATCAGGAATGGAAAATGCTTTTCTGATGGTGGCAATAGGAGAATTTGTGATTGGAATGTTGGGGAATGGCTTCATTGTGCTGGTTAACTGCATCGACTGGATGAAGGGTAAAAAGCTCTCATTAACTGACTGTATCACAACCAGCCTGGCTCTCTCCAGAATTGGTCATCTTTGCATAATAGTATTTGATTCATCTGTAATGGTGTTGTGGCCACATCTATATGCCATTAACGAGGTAACAACATTTATTGGTATTACTTGGACTTTGAACAATCACCTAGCTACCTGGTTGGCTACCTGTCTAAGTGTTTACTACTTCTTTAAAATAGCCAATTTCTCCCAGCCCTGCTTTGCCTGGCTGAGGTGGAGAATTACCAGGGTGCTGCTTGTGCTTCCACTGGTGTCTTTGGTCTTACTGTTCACTGACCTTCGATTAATAGATGCATATAATGGTTTCTGGAACATTTATGTAAGAAATTTAACTTGGTCCTCAGGTGTAAGAACTGTGTATGTTAACAGCATGGTAATTGCTAATTTGATCGAGTTAATCCCCTTTCTTCTGTCCCTAAGCTCACTGCTCCTTTTATTTCTCTCCTTGATGAAGCACACCAGGAACCTGCAGCTCAACTCTGGGGACCTCGGTACAGTCGCCCATAAACGGGCCATGAAAATGGTGATGTCTTTTCTCTTCCTCTTCATGGTTCACTTTTCTTCTTCTGTAATAATAGCATGGACTTTCCTTGAGCCAGAAAAATATCAGATCCATTTTGCTGTCATGTTAACAGTCACTATTTTTCCTTCGGGCCACTCATTTATCCTAATTTTGGGAAATAACAGGCTGCAACAAACTGCCTTCCAGCTCTTGAGGCAGCTTAAATGCCACCTGAAAAGGGTGAAACCTATTGCGTCATAGACTTCTCCAGACTTTTTTATACTTCATGAGAAGTGAAGAGATACTGAAGATGCATTTTAACTTTTGTTTTTCTCAGTGGATGCCTTCAGAAGCTGTTGAATATGACAACAGTTTCTACAATTGCCTATAAACTAACAATCCACCCACAGTGCTGCAATCATCTACTGCATTCGTATGTGAGAAAATAACATGATTATTTTGAAACGAAAACTGTTTCAACTGGGAGTGGATAGAACACTTGTACAATATTTAATTAAAATAAATTGAGGGCTAAAAATGCTGGAAGCACATAATTCTACCAATAGATATAACTTCAAATTCCTGAAATTTAAGTTAAAATGTAATGCTATTTCAATAAAGATTTTTTTAAAGTCAAAAAAGGGTTTGAAATATGATACCATCATCCTTTTCGATTTTGTTTTGCACCTCACTTTATTATTTCTAATACTTCTGCTCTCCATACTGTTACATAATTTAAAATCTTGAGCTTTGTTCAATTACTCATGGATTATAAAATCCTTTTTTTAAAAAAAGTCAGCTATCATTAGGAATCCAAGCTAAACTGACACTTCCCTTGCAGAGTAAGAGAATTAACTGAATTTATAAAAGGAAATTGAATTAGTTTACATTAAGCATGTAACAGTACTTTTTTCCTCTCACCCCTCCTATGCTAGGTCTTAATTGCCATCATCTTCAAGTGGTAGAAGCAGACCAAAAATGATCACAAATTAGAAAATCAGTGTCAAAAATATGTGGGTGGTTTAGATGGAGCAGCATATCAAATCTGATGCTAGGAAAAATATAAGAACCTGAAAAATTTGTAAAGTATACTCTTAGTATGGTGCACTCTGATAAAGTCATGATATGATACAGGTTTATCTAAACCTAGAGAGTGAGATGTTTATATTGTATTCATAATGTCCATCACTATAATCTCCCAGTGACTATCACTGGGATTATCATTCTTTAGGAAAGATGAAGTTCAAATTATACTTACCCTACTTAGGTTCAGAGATTGAAGGTAACTTAGTTTAGAATGTATTCCCTTCAGTAAATAAACTAAAGATTATTTTTGTGCTTTGTAGAGGAAATGGAATAAACCTTTTGATTTATATTTTAGTGTTAGCAGTCTTCTAGCTAATGTCCAAGACAAAAAAGATTTAAGCAACTACACAGCTGTTCCTTTTACTTTTTTTTTTTTTTTTGAGACTAGGTCTTGCTATTTTTGCCCATGGAACCGCAGGCTCTCGTTGCACGGGGTACCACAGACTCAAGCAATCCCCAGCCTCAGCTTCCCAGGTAGCTGGGATGACAGGCATGCGCCACCATGCCCATCTATTTTTTGGAACTAGGTCTCACTACGGGCCCCAGGCGGAACTCGAACTGTGATCCCTAGCCCCGGCTGCTTCATAGGCTGAAGCTTACAGGCACGAGCCACCATGCCCAGACAGCTGTTCCTTTTTATGAATGGGAATTAGCAGTAAATGCTGCATGAGTAAGTCCTCTTTTCTCATGAGTTACTCTTGCTGGTAACACTATCAGGAGCTGGGGCCTATTCCTGATGGAGAAGTACAGAAAACAACTATACAAAGATGAAGCCTGGCTGGGCAGTGGCTCTTCTCACCTTGCATTCTTTGTATTAAAATGAAGTTTTGTGATTAAACTCTGGGCCTCCTCTTTCCTTAACAAGAGCCTATCAGTTGGAGACGCAAGCCATGCAGATCCATGGAAAATTACCACTATCACATGCACAGCCAGTCCCATGGAATCTGGAGAGAACTGCATTCTAGTGGGGGACCAACTTATTGGGAGAATAAAATCACTGTCATTTTCTTGCCAAACATATTCCTCCAAAATAAACTTTTGAGTATAATCTGTCTTGAGATAAGGATTGGTGTGTTGTTTTTTTTTTTCTTTTCCAGTTTGCCAATACCTGAACTAGTTGCAAATAACATGTTTCTGATGACAGAAGAGGCTTGGCCCTGAGCTCTGCCCAAGGCCTCAACCCTAAGCAGAAAAGATACTTTACTGGTCAAATCATGTTGTCTAGTGAACATTCAAGAATCAATCACAGTTCAAAGAAAATGTGGAATCTGATTATTTGGGTCTTCAATATGCTGGTTTTAAGTAAGCCTGGGTCCTCCCTTAACTACAGTACAGAAACACGAGAGCCACTGCAAAACCCAACACTTCCACAGTGTCACAGTTCACTCACCTGTGACACTGACTAGTGTTGTCCACACAGATTGAAGTCTTATGCTGGGCTTCCCAGAATAAATCTTCATTCAAAAGATGGATCAGATGGCTGGTTCGATCAATTCAGAAAAAAGTTAGACAACATTATTTGGAGACTGGGAGGGGGGGAGTGTTGACAGATGACAGGTGACAGATGAACTATTTTCAATTTTAGTCATTTTGAGGGGAAACCAGTACAGATATGGTTTCAGGAGACAAAGAACAATCTTAATTGTATATTGATATCTCTCTCCCTTAATCCCATTTATGTTGGTTTCAGAAATAACTTTTTTTTTTTTTTTTTGAGACTAGGTCTCACTATTTTTGCCTGTGGAATCGCAGGCTCATGTTGCCCGGGGTACCACAGACTCAAGTAATCCCCAGCCTCAGAATCCCAGGTAGCTGGGATTACAGGCGCTCGCCACCATACCCAGCTATATTCTTTTGGAACTAGGTCTTGCTACATGCCCCTGGAGGGACATGAACACGATCCCTGACCCCGGCCGTGGCTTTCTAGGCTGCCGCTTATAGGCTTGCGCCACCATGCCCGGCCAGAAATAACTTAAACTTGTCATGTAGGTTCAACCTTACCTCTAAATTTACAGGCACCTGTTAGAAATTAAAAGTTTCCTTCAACTCAAACCTTGTTACTTTGTTGAACGCAACCTTTAGTCTGTGGCAATAATTTTAGTGTGAAGACATTCTTGGCACAGTATTTCATTAATGACTTTTTGCCTTTTGGGTATGAGTATTTAACCTTCCTCATTTTGGTTCCTAACAGATGAACCTACTCTGCCTCACTCTCGATAAAAATCCTTCATTCTTCTTATTGTTGATGCACTCTTTTACCTCACCCTGCAATTAAATCCACAGATTCTGTGCTTGAAAGCCCTAATGTTCACTACAAAGTCCTTAAGAGGGTAGAAATTAGTAGTGGTATCTTCAGATGCAGTGCAAATGATTTAAGAATTCCATTTTTTAGGGCCAGGTGCAGTAGTGCATGCTTTTAATCCCAGCCTAGGATGGGAGGCTGAGACTGGGAATTACTTGAGTCAGCGGGTTCGAGACCCACCTGGGGTAATATAGCCAGATCAAGACTCAAAAAATAGCTGGGCATGGTGGCATGCGCCTGTAATCCCAGCTACCTGGCTGAGGCTGGAGATCACTTGAGTCCATGGTACCCCAGGCAACATAAGAAGACCTAATTCTAGGAAAAAAAAAAAAATTCCTTTTTTGTTGTTATTGTAGACATTCAGGAATTCCCCGTACCAAGAACAATACTCATATCTGCCTTGGTGAGAAGTGGGGTTGGGGAGGAATTGGTGTTATGAAAAAAATCAAGAGTCATTCTGGCTTGGCAGTAATCCTGCTCTGGTTAAAATTACAATCAAGTGAAAAGATTCATGGTAATGAGTAGACGGACATCACTCAACCCAACCCAATTATTGGAAATCCTGATTGTTACTGCAGGAGGTCTGTTCTTGGTCCACTTGCCTGGCACCCTCTGAATCTACTCTTCAGGTCACTTTCCAGGCTCAGAAATTTCCAGAATTAGGGCTTCCCTCTTCCTCATGTATTCTGAAACACTCCAGCCTCACCTCCCCCTCCATGTTTAAGTTCTATTTCCTCTTCAATTAACTGCTACTGATACTCCACTAGGAAAAGCCTCCATTTAAAAGACAACTGCTAAACTTTGAAATGGATTTAGTTAGACCACCTAAGGACAGTGAGGGAAAAGCTTCAAAATTCATGATTATCTTAACTCCATCCCAAAGGGTTTCCATGCAAGGGCTTCTACCCCCATAAAGAGGTCAAGTGATTTTGGACAGATTTCAATATACACATCAAACCATGCTGAATATTTATATTCTAATACAAAAAGCCCGCAAATATATATATTTAAAGGTAAAAGGTAATGCCAGGTATTATCCAGCTTATAAAATTTGAGAAAAGCAACAGAATCACTCAGATTTTATTTATAGCTTAAAGAAATTAAACTCTTCATCAACTGTATTTTCAGAAATGAAATTCAATTTCTGTTTAGCCAGTTACTAAAACCTAAGGAGTTAACCGCTCAAAATCTTCCCCTTATGTGAAAAATGATGAAAATAATATCTTCATACAGAAAATTTAAGAATTATGAAGTTGATGTAAATAACTTTTCATAGCCCCTGGTACTAAAAATGCAAGAGTTTAAAAAATTTATACTGGTAGCGATGATATACTTTCAGTCACGTAAATACACATAATTTCACCATTAATTTAAAAAGCTTGTGTTCCTTAACCCTTATGTTGCTAAGATATTTCCCCTTACAGCTAAACTATAATACACTTCCCAACATTTTTATGTTAAGCTTCATAAACAAGTTTTTTTTCCATACGTCAGGATTATGCCACCTCTTTGCTTCTTCAAGTAGGAGAGGTCTCTACACCAATTAAAAAGTTCAATTTGTGGGTAACAAAATGGTCTTAATATCATGGGCAAATACAGCTTTATTTTATTGACTGTACAGAAAAGAGAACTAATTTGGCATTCACTCAACAAGTTATTTATGATCTACTTTGCATTAGGTGATGCTCTAGGCCTAGGACAGAGCAAGGAACAAACAAAATCTTTGGCATTACGGACATTAATTGGAAGGCTATCAAGAGGAACACAAATACTGGCAAATTAAAATCACTGGTTTGTCAGGGCTAAAATCTTGCTTTCCAATGAAGTTGTTGGGAAAGTTCATTTGGTTGTGTCATATAGGGAGAAAAATATACATGCAGGTTTTAGAATAGTTGTGAAGAATAAATGGTAAATCAAAGCACTTTTATTCAGTTCCTACTAGACAGTTCCTAATACTACAGGTTGTAAAGCTGGATAAGATACAATATCTTCCTTCACAGAGCTTTCAACCTAGTTGGAGAATATGATAAATAATAAGTTCATTAAAGTGCTGTAGTTTCTTCAGTGTAACAGAAGACTGAGGGGAGGAAAAAAGCTGAAAATCCCAGATTCATGCAGTCACCCAAGTGGAGGTTTCCTGGATCTCACCATTCCAGCATAAAGGAAGCTACAGGAACTAGGAAAGCTATTCTTTCCTGGTTCAAGAGAAACATTAGCAGGCTTAGGAAAGATATGCCTGCCCTTTGCAAGCTCCTTGGCATTACTGAATTATTCCATGGGTCAAATTATATTACTTGTATTTTAAGACAACAATGTTTTAGTTCCTACTCTATCACAGCAATTTATAATAACCAAGGGAAGAGATGATAGTCCAAGATATCTGTCTTCTTGGCAGTCAAAACTCCACATTTGATAATGAATGCACCACTAGGCATAGGTCGATATTAACAGAGTCCCTGAATGAATTAAAAGAAATAAAGTTCATTCTGGTCAGAGGCATCTGAGAAAAACTTAATGGAAAAAGTGACATGTGAACTTGGCCTTAGAAGATGGGTTACCAGAAGCAAAAAAAAAGGCACAAGCAAGTCTAAGTAGAAAGTGCTTAACAGAATGAATAATACCCACAACCAGACACGGTGCTGGAGCAGGCAGTAGATACTTCTTTTGTTGGACACAATTAGAGAAATACAGAATGAAGCAAATAGTTTAAATCTTCACCACAGCAAATAATTGCCACTGTACACAAATGTCTCACCAAAAATCTTTCTGCAATGTATTTTCATACCTCTAGTATCAATCAGTACCCTTCATATCTCCTTCAGGACTAAAAGTTTCTGCAAAAACAGGCATTCCATTAAGTGTTTTTTAAGTTCTATTCACATGCCAAGGAAACTGTTAGAAGAAACACTATTGTGTACAGATGAAACACTAGGTAGGCTTAATTTTAATGCTTAGACTGACCTTTCAAAGTGGGTATTTTTACTTTCATTTAATAATTGAGTAAAATGATTGAGGCAGATGAGTTAATCTCCAGATTATAAATTTGAGCTTGTATTTTAACAGAGATCTACCTAATTTAAAAACTCAATTTACTCTGCTGACACTTAACAATGGTGAACATTTCAATTACCTGAAAAACTTGTAACAAGTTGAAACTAATTTCTATTAAAAAATAAGCATACAGTTCAGAAAAATCAAATAATACTGCTGGACTGGTATTGAAAAGCAGTAGTAATCCTTGCTTTTCTCTACCCATCCCTGATTTTCCTTTTTTAGAAACAAACACTTCTTACTGAACTATTTCTACCAAGTAACATACAGTTTAATTGACTTTGCTATATTAGATCTTGATTCTTCCCCATTATACAAACATCTATCTCCTCTCCAGTCTTACTAAAGTTAGACAACCATTCCTTGTTATATCAGTGTCAGTGTTTACATAATTCTGACCAGCTTCATATTACTATTCACAGTTGAAATATGAAGTATATTCTTGGAAAACTTTTATTTTTCTGGGGTTTATAATTGCATTTCCTTAACTAAAAAAATTTGCAAACACCAATTTATCTCCAGACTCTCTGCAATCCTAAAAATCTGTTCACTCATATTTAAACACACCAGCGAATCTACCATTTTTTCTTTCTGAGACATTTCACTTAACTCTGAATCTTGAGGCATTTCTTGTTGACGTCATGGTCTCCCCTACTCCTTCTCTGAGACTGTTTCTTTCACTTTTCAGGAACTCATCATTTACTCCCAGCCCTTGAACATGAGCACCAGGAAATCATTTTTATATTATAAAGGTTGACGTCATTTGCATCCTACTTTGTAAGCAAAATTCTTTTAAAAAGATGAAAACCACGAACAGCACTACATTATTATGATTATCTAAATGTTGTTCACGAAATAGCCATGCTTCGTGCGGTGCTATGACTGGACTGCCTTCTCTTGCTCCTGGGTCTCGAAATACGCGCTACTAACGGGAGACACTGCACTGAGTACACTTTCTTACTCTCCGACCCTCTGCTCGAAAACCAACCCTCGGTCCAAAAACTGGTATTTGAAGGACGCGTTTCCTGTACCGTTTTGGCGTTGTTTTCAGTCACTGTTTCTCTTCTGGGGTGAAGAAAGATGTCCTCCGCAGCAAAGCCTTATGATGTTCGCTTTCTTACTCACTGAGTGTCTGCTTATAATCCGATCCCAAACAACAGTGATCTTGAGCTTATTGGACATGACTTTTTTCCTGAATATTTTTGCAGTCTTCAAATAACGCATTTTTGCAGTCTTTAAATAATGCATGCCGTTCGTCCCACTCCTAAGAATGTTCAGTCTTAAACACGATCCTGAGTCTCTGTTGAGAGTCCGCCAAGGGAATCAAATCCACTCTCTACTTCCGCCAGCTCCGCTCGGCTCCGCTCGGCTTCGCACTGAAACCGCAGTGCGCAGCCGCGGAAAGCTTCCGGCACTCTCGCGAGACTTCCGCTGGGCCAGGGCTCCTGGGAGTCCTCCATGGTCCGCTACCATGCTAACAGCGGAGCCACGGCACTAAAAATGTACCTGCAAGCGGATGTTGAGGATCACGGAGCCCGCGATGTAGAAGTACGGGAAGTTCATGCGCAGCTGCCAGGCCAGCTCGAAGAAAGCGAGCAGGGTGCGGGAAAGCCCCTTGCAGAAGACCGCGTACGCGCTAGGTGCTGCAGCCGGGCTGCAGGCCCTGAGCGCCAGGCAAGACGGGGCCGCCGCGGTGGCCATGGGCTCGGTGCCGCCGCTAGCCCGGTGCCTAGACCAAGGGATCCCGCAGGCCCCGGACTGACGATCCGGACAGGCTGGAGCGGGGGTTGAGCAGCCGCGGGTCTCGGAGGCCTTCGCGCTTAACGCCGCCGCGGCTCAGTCCCTGGCGGCGCTGAGCCCTTGGCAGCCGCTGGCGCCCCGCCTCTTCCTGTCCGCTGCTCGAATGATACTTAGCCCTCAGCGTTTAACGCGTAGTGGACGTGTTTATATAAACCCTGGCGGGTTTATAAAAATGACTTACGTGCTATATTAAATATAACACATGGACAGCCTTACAGCCATGATTTCCACTGTAGGGTGAAGAACGGAGGCTAAATCAAATTGCATAATTTGCCCAAAGGCATATCGTCTTCCCGCAGTAAAACCCGGGTGTGTGTTACGTCACCTGGAATTTTAACCAGGTATCTTAACCCTTTTGATTTTGTAACATTGCTTCTGTTATTAGGGCAACATGATCTTAACATAAGCAAGTTTGGGCCCATTGTGCTATGTCTTAGGTCTATTTCAGTTGTAAGTGATGGAAATTACACACTTTTTTTTTCTGCAGTTCATAATCTCATCAGAATTTCAAACCCCCCCTCCCCCATGTAAACTTGTGAAAAATCCACATTAGGTATGGACACATTTCTGCAAGGTAATACACATTTGAAACCCATGACAACCCTAAGGCGGAAATTGTAGCAACTTTCACATCCTGAATACACTTAAGGTAACATCATAATGGATAACCACCTACTGGTGTTTAAATGAAGCACAATTCATTACCTTCTCTAATGTCCTTTTTTAACTGCTAAGCGTTTTATTTTTCATCATGGACAATCTGTACGAACGAATTATTCAAGAGTGACGTTCTCACTGTCAGAATACAGTGTAGTTTTGAAGTTCTGAAAAGCATTGTTCAAATAGTCCACACCTCACCCTGCGCTGAATAAATGTAGCTATTGTTCAAAGCAAAATTATTGTATTCTACAGAACTTCTGTTTCTTTACATCTACTGATAAGATTTGTACAAGTAATTTCATTGTGAAATTTGTAAAACTTAATTTTATGACGCTCATTCGAATTTCTTTTGATACTTTGCTGTATCAATGTCATCCCCGCTATTTGACTAGCATTAGATGATTGCATCACTGAAGGTGACATGAAATATTACTAGACTGAAGAAGAAGAATGACAGCTCTAAGAATCAGAATATGAATAATTTCAGTTCAGAAGTGCAATTTGCACTCAGTAGAAAGCATAGCAGAGGTATTAAGAATCATAGGCCATTAAGTCTCCCAGTCTTCCACTTCCAACTATGTGAATCCGTTTATACTGTTCCCCATGACACCAGAGTCAAAAGCTATAGAGGATCTAGATTCTTTTTGGTCTTTTCATCTCTCCTTCCAAATAAGTAACTATTTAAAATAGTTTTAGTTAGGCGAGCTTCTACCCTTTCTTGGATAACATAGTACTTATTGTTTTGTATTTATTTTTTTCCACTCCATCATAAACCTGGAGAGGATGCCTTAGCATTCTATAGCAATCATGCTCATTACTGAGTAGTACCCCATTTAATCTGCTCTTGTTTATAGCTCTAGGCCAAAGAAGGCTTAACAAATTTCAGCTCATTTCCTTCTTTCTTCACTTTTATTGAGGCATAAACTGATAAATTTGTAATACACTTGAAGTGTACAATGTGATGATTGAATATACATTGTTAGAGGGCTACCATATTAAGATATCACCTCTTTTTTTTTTTTTTGTGAGAACACTTAAGCTCAACTATATGTAAATATAACATGACTCCTCAATTATGTTTCATTTTTATCTATTCATCCATCATCTCTCTGTCTACTTCCCTATCTTACTTCATGAGACACCATACCAACTTGATTAATCAGCCTGGTAGTAAGCTTTATAAATTATTAGTTGATCCTTTAACTTTGGTCTTTTTAAAAAAAATAGTTTGAACTATGCCAAG
Organism: Uropsilus gracilis; assembly: GCA_004024945.1. Lineage (NCBI taxonomy): Eukaryota > Metazoa > Chordata > Mammalia > Eulipotyphla > Talpidae > Uropsilus > Uropsilus gracilis. Next base: position 22,939 of record PVHY01007000.1, on the reverse strand, counting down.
TATAGTTCTTGCCTAGTGCATATGTATATATGAATTTCCATGTACATTTGGAATAGTTGTCTTTCTGCAAAAAGAACTGCTGGGATTTGCTAGAGATTGCATTGCATCGCTTTCTCTGAAAAAGCTCTCATTATGCTGGGTTTTAGTTCAGGTGACCCTCCTTTTTCATAGCTCACTGATGAATTTAAAATAAAAGTGGAGCATTTTCTCCCCCTTATCCTGGTTAAGGAGAAAACAGTATCTTCTACAATCTACTACATTCTGCTCATAGATAGACGTTCTCAGGTGATCCAGAGTAGGGCTTGAGTTTAACACCTATTAATTAAAAAATTTAAATAGAAAAAAGGTGATTCAAATAGAAATATAAATCTGAATAGTTATGTGGCTAAGTCTAGATTCTGCATATGTTCTTTTGAAGTACCTGGTATATTAAAAAAATTTTGGATATTTTAGTTGGATATTTAGTATTAATTAAATACTAAATAGACTAACAGGAGAAAGTTTATCAAAATGGTATGCATGAAAGCTATGTTTGATAGTTATTAATAATGGGTTGAAAAGCCTGCAAATGAGAGAAGAGGATTTAGACCTAGTGATCCCACTTATACTATAGTTTGGAAATATATGGTAAGATAATATTTCATCCTTGAAATGTATGTTTGTGTGCATGAACTTGTAAACATTAAAGTTATGGATGAATATTAGTTACAATAAGCAACTGTTAGCAAGTATTGATATTTATGATTCCCAAGAATATCTTGGCTGCTTTTGATAGGATAAATTTGTAGATTCTTTCTACATAAACCTGGTATTAATAATCTGAAGTAATAATGATCCTATTTTTATCGAGCTCCTGGTATTAATAATCTGAAGTAATAATGATCCTATTTTTATCGAGCTCCAACTAATAATTTAGACATTCACTGTATGTTTTATGTATTGAGTTTTAATATTACAACTAAGTTGATAAACACAAACTGTGTAGAGCCTAAACAATGGGAAAATTGTAAAACAATATGTCCTTACTTGCATGTTCTCAAATGAGAACAGTATCTGCTTCAGTCAGGTTTGCAATATGCAAGTCTATAACTAGGACAGGCAATGTGTGACTAAGAGTCAGTTTGACCTCTAAGAGACTATAAATGTTTTTGTAAAGATAGGCCGGGCATGGTGGCTCGTGCCTGTAAGCTTCAGCCTATGAAGTGGCCAGGGCCAGGGATCGCAGTTTGAGTCCCTCCTGGGGCCCGTAGCGAGACCTAGTTCCAAAAAAACAGCTGGGTGTGGTGGTGCACGCCTGTAATCCCAGCTACCTGGGAAGCTGAGGCTGGGGATTGCTTGAGTCTGTGGTACCCTGGGAAATGTGAGCCTGCGGTTCCACAGGCAAAAATAGCGAGACCTAGTCTCAAAAAAAAAAAAAAAAAAAGATAGCATTAAACCTGTCTATTAGCATGTCCAGGTGCTTTCTGTTGAACGTTGGTTCACAGAATTGGAAAGAAGGAAGCCCTTTACTGCATATTTAGAAACCAGTAGCATTGTACATAGAGCTTCAGTCAGAAAGTCAATAGCAGTGATTTTAGACTTGACTTTTTGTTTTTTCTGGACATGGTAATTTTACTGCTGAGCATTCTTTCCATCCTAGTTTTGGCAGAATTTGTTCTGGGAATTTGGCCAGTGGATTCATAGTGCTGGTGAACTGCTTTGACTGGGCCAAGAGACAAAGGTTCTTCTCAGTGGATTGAATTCTTTCTTAAAGCACTGGCATTCTCCAGGATTGGTTTGCTTTGGATGATGTTAATAAAGTGGTATGCAATATGTTTAATTCAGCATTTTATAGTTTAGAAGTATTTAGAACTATTATTAATATTGCCTGGACAATAAGCCACCATTTTAGCATCTGGCTGGGTAGGATTCTCAGTATATTTTATTTGCTCAAGATACCCACTTTCTCTAGCTTTGTGTTTCTTTACCTAAAGTGGACAGTGAAGAATGTGCTTTTTGCAGTACACTTGGGGAGCGTGGTCCTTTTGGTTCCTCACCTTGCAGTGGTAAGTATGCTTACAAATATGAAGTATGCTAGTGAACATGAAGGAAACATCACTTGAAAGATCAGCCTGAGGCACAGAATAAGCCTTTCATATATCATGCTGTTCACACTGGCAAACTTCATACCCTCTATTATGTCGCTGACCTCTTTCCTGCTGTTGATCTTTTCTCTATGGAAACATCTCAAGAGGATGCAACTCAGAGGCAAAGGATCCCAGAATCTAGGCACCAGGGTCCACATCAGAGCCATACAAACTGTGGTCTCCTTTCTCCTGTTATTTGCTGGTTACTTTCTGATTCAAATTGTCTCAATTTGGAATTTTAGTTGGCAGAAAACAAACCGATCCCCCTATTTTGCAAGGCACTTGGAATCTTATATCCTTCAAGTCCCTGGTATATCTTCATCTTGGGAAACAAGAAGCTAAAGCAGGCCGATGTGTAGTTTCTGCAACAGCTGAGGTGTTGGTTGAAAGAAAGGAAGTGGGTGGGAGCGCCCATGTTTTCATGAAGAAAGCAAAGCTTATTAGTTGGAGCTTGGTAAAAATAGGATCATTATTACCTCAGATTATTAATATCAAATGTTTGTTATTGTTATTGTTAGATTGAATCTAACACTTGATACTCCTGCTTCTTCTAATGTGTGTTTATTGAATCATTTCAAAGAATGATTTATAATTCTCAAAATCGTAAAGATGTGCATTTCAAGGCCGGGCAGGGTGGTTCGTGCCTCTAAGCTCAGCCTATGAAGTGGCCGGGCCTAGGGATCGCGGTTCAAGTTTCGCCTGGGGCCCGTAGTGAGACCTAGTCCTAAAAAAAATAGCTGGACGTGGTGGCACGCACCTGTAATCCCAGCTGCCTGGGAAGCTGAGACTGGGGAGTGCTTGAGTTTGGTGGTACCCTGAGCAACGAGAGCCTGTGGTTCCACGGGCAAAAACAGCGAGACCTGGTCTCAAAAAAAAAAAAAAAAAAAAAAAAGACGTGCATTTCAAATACATATTTTATATCGTCATCTTCCAATAAAAATTTAGATTTATGTGCATTTTTAATAATTGCCGATATACCTTAGGAAACCATTGCTACATTGCATTGTCATTAATATCACACATCTGTACCACCTCACACATAGATTTCAGTGTTTGAATCTCACATATCTGGGATGGTAACTGATCAATTTTTAATCACACATTGAGGATGTGTATGGCAGACAGAGGCTAGTCCACTGTGAATTCTTACTTTATGTTTAAGCGAGCAAGAGAAACTTTTGTCAGGAATTATTGCACACAACAAAATTCAAGAGTGACAAATATATGTACAATAAATTTTGTATGTATATATAATAATAGTTCCAAAAATATTAGGCTTAATTTAAGTGTGCAAAAAATCTAGAAAAATATCACGTTCTATAATGAGCATAAAGAGGAAAGGAAAATGATCATGACCTGTTCTTGGTACTGCTCTATGTCCATGTGCAGTTAGGGAAGTTGTTTTATCCAGTTTCTGATTAAGACTTTCTTTGAAGTGAGATCTGATGTCAAATTATTTACTTTCTCCAAACTTCCTTTGTGATTATGTTACACATTTTGTTTACTACAGTCTTGTGAATAATAATGAAATAGGGCATTGATGTCAACTGAATAGGAGGTTCTATTATGAGAAGTAAATGTATTCAGCAACTTAATTTTCATACATAAAATTCTTATGATGAAATTTTAGCATAATCCAAACTTTAAGGGAAATCACCTTCACATCTGATTTATTAATTTATTCCATTCATCTCTTGCTCTCAGTAGAATAGCTCTATAATGTAAGAATATGTCTGCCTTTTTGTGCTGACTCCCCAGGATACAACAACCCATGAAATAGCTGATCAACATGATATCCTGTTGACTAAGTAAGTGGAAAAATAGACTATATGAGGAATGAAAAAACAATAAAAAATAAAATCCATTACAAAATCTTTCAGTTGCATGAATAGCCTGCTTTTGTTTCTTCATCACTCAGATACCAATAAGCAAATATGCACACTAACTTCCAATCACTACATTATTGACATAGGCAGTCAAAATGCTGTCACTATTAGGCGCAATCATAAAGGAATACCAACCTAACATCAAACTAATTTTCTCCTTTTAATAGTACTATAGTGAGAGCACAGCTAGCTCAGTTGGTAGAGCATGAGACTCTTAATAGTACTATAGTGTCTTTCCTATGCAGTTATCATAGGAATCAGGCAGTTCAAAAGTAAACCACTTGTAATGTGTGGCTTCTGAGGCTGCTGTGAAGTCATTTCCATTCCAAACAGTCAGGATGTCAAAGGAGAATACAGGGGTGAGCATAAAGAGTTTTTTTTTTTTTTTTGCACAGAACTGAAAATGGTGTAGCCAATTTCCGGTCATGGGAAACAATGCCTGAGCCCACAACACACAGTTTCTCTATAATCAAGAAAGAAGGAGAGAACATGGAATTTGGAGGGCACTGAGCAATCATTTCAATTCCAAAGACTACAAGGTATTGTGAAGTAAGATGACCTTTCATAACACATGCAGCATCTTGTTTATCTCTAATATTGTCTTCATGTCCTTGTCTGTTTCTTCAAAAATTGTAAAGAATCAAATTCCACTAAATGTCCCTATCTTTATAAATTCATAATTTGCTCCACACAACAACTTCATGATATATATTCTCAGTATATTTGCTTACTGTTTCTGACTTAGTTACACAATAGTATGCATAAATTATTTATAGCTGGTTTTTTCTAGAACCTGGGATTGAGCTTTGAAGTAGAATACTAAATTTTTAATCATTAATAAGTCAAAAAATAGTTTAGAGGCAGAAATATTTTACTATCAGTGACAAATAATGAGTGAATTATAAACATTCTTCCACTAGTAATATCTATTCAAATCTCAAGTATTTGCATTCTAAGACATGAATCAGGAGATAAAAGTACAAATTAATGGAAAACATCTCCTATTTGCATGGTGACATGCCTATCTTTTTCCTTTTAGTCATTTGCATTGGTAAAAATTGCAACTGGTGCCAAGGATAAAGTACTATGGACATTACATAGTAGCTAACTAAGGAACAAGGTATACATGAAGCTATGTATCTCTTAGCAGAACCATTTGGGATAGCATTGGAATTACAATACAGATCTCTGAAACTCTATCACTTATCACGATTTGGGTTGTCCTGCTTGGAATTATGATGAACTCACATACAGAAAGCCATGTGGATGGTTTTCAGTCTGCATCCACTTAACTATAAAACTGTCAGTGAGACCCAACCTTAGAGATCCATGACTAGAAATGCTGAGAGCAGCACAGGTCTCCTTCCTGGTGATGTTGACAGGAGAACTCATCTTAGGCATGCTGGGAAACGGGTTCATTGCTCTGGTCCACTGCATGGAGTGGGTCAAGAAGGGGAAGATCTCATCAGCTGATTTCCTCCTGACCAGCTTGGCTGTGACCAGAATCCTTCAATTGTGGATAACGCTATCGGACACATATATTGTGGGGCTCTTTCCTCACGTGTATGCCTCTATTAAATCAGTGAAAGTGGTGACTTTTCTTTGGGCACTAAGTAATCACTTAAGTACTTGGATGGCCACCTGCCTCAGCATTTTCTATTTTCTGAGGATCGCCAACTTCTCCCACTTCTTTTTCATCTGGTTGAAGTGGAGAATGAATACAGTGCTTCTTGTCATTTTCTTGGGGTCTTTATTCTTATTGTGTGCTAATGCCTTCTTGTCTGATGCTCTCACTGTGGTGTGGATGTGGGCCTATAGAGTACAAGAAAGAAATATGACTTTGAATGTGAATACAAGTAATTGCTATGTGAATAGCCTGATTTTTCTTAGCATGATCTACCTTATCCCCTTCCTCCTGTCTCTGACCGCTTTGCTCCTTTTATTTCTGTCCTTGGTGAGACATACCAGGAATTTGCAGCTCAAAACAGGCTCAAGGGATTCCATCACAGAGGCTCATAAAAGGGCCATGGGAATGGTGACAACCTTCCTCCTCCTCTTCTTTATCTACTTTTTTTCCATTCTATTATCAAGTTGGAATATCTTAAATATGGATACATATTGGTCCAATATATATTTTGTGATGTTTTCAAGTGTCTTTCCTTCAATTCACTCATTTAGTATAATTTTGGGAAACAGTAAGCTAAGACAGGTTGCTTTGAGAGTATTGTGGCATCTTAAATTTTCTGGAGGCTTAGCAAAACCTTGAGCTTCATAGACTTGGAAGGAACTCTGGTTTTTTTTTTTTTTTTGAAAATAATTTAATAGAAGACCTTGTAGGTTCATTTTCAAATTCAAACACTCCTTTCCAGGGATTCCTTTAGTGTTTTTTAGCTAGTCATTTTTAGCTGGTAATTTTCTCAAAGTGATCTGATAAAATGTTTATTTGATGAAAATATATCTGCAGTATATTTCCTGGTCACAAAAGAAAGCTTGAGAAAAAAAACCAAAGGTTATAAACTCATGTATTGGCATAGTAATAACTGTTTATAGAATGTACATAATATACAATATCTGTGTATACTTATGCATGCATATGTTAGCATATACAATATGAACAAATAGATATGAAACTACAGTCATTTTTAACTATTGATAAAGTTGAACTTTGAATCAGAAAAACTTTATAAAATAAGTGTAACTTATGTGTAATAATACTTTATGTCAATAAAAATCATAAATATTAGTCTGATATTACTAATATGGTAAGGATATGAAACATTCAGATTTTTCTTACACTACTTGGAATTATAAATTACTAAAATGACTTAATACAACAGAATGACATGTGGTTAAGATTTAGAAGCATATCCTAAGATTCATTAATCTCACTCTAATTTTTATGTAGTAGGAAATCTGTTGTATGGGCACTCCAGGAAATACTTGTAAAAATGTTCAGTTAACTATTGTTCCTAATAACTGACACAGAGATCACATACTAATGTTCCTCATTGTTAAATGGATAAATCAATATAGCATTAGACATAGTAGAATACTTTACCATTTTGAAAATAAACAAATTAGATTTATAAGTTATTTTCTTGATAGAGAAAGAAAATTAGATATAAAAAGATAAATTTGTTAAAGCATAATACTTATTTGGTGTAATGTTTGGATGTGTTTATTTATTTGTGTGCTACTTTGATTACTGTAATCAAATAACCATTAAATCACCATAGCTGTGAATGCAAACAAAGAGGTGGAGAATTTACTTTCAAATTATGCTATGAAATATGAGAGATTCACATGCAATAATTGGATAGATGATATGTCCATGTCCATATGCAAATACTATAAATGCTAAGTACCATTTGAAGTTACTTTTAGTCATTTTTAGAATAAAGTAAAAGAAAAAAAGAGAACAAATAAATTATCAGAAATATGTTGGTTTTAAGTTATTATTGAGGAAGTGATAGATGACGGTGACCTTTCAAACTGGGCCTATGCCCCGAATGGAATATAAATATTATAAGACCATGGAGAAGATTGATAATATTTTATGAAAGTGATCTGTACCACTTATAAAACTGATTGAAGGCATATCAATCTGTTAGTGTTCTTCTATTTAGCTGCCTTTCATTCTGTTCATTCCTTTCCATGCTCCTTGTTATTATGTACCTCGTTTAATAATTTGTTTGAAATGCTTACAAACATGAAAGAGACATTTCTAAGTAGTCTCTTAAAAATTGCTATGGGTAACTTACTTTAGTAAATGAAAAGCTTCAAGGCAAACTGAATACATTTAGAAATTGATAGTTGTTTAATTTAAACATGATTCATGAGCAAATTATTCACACATGATTTTGAGATCACAGAGTTAAGGCATACTGGAAGAGTAAAAATAATGGGGCTACTGAAAAATAAGAAATGGTTTAGGATATTCTCCCTGTGATTTATGTATTATAATTTGCTTATTTGAATGTTTTGAGATCAAGTTCTGCTCCCTGACTTTCCCTTTAATAAGAGCCGGTACTGATGATCAGACAATCTGCTTCCCTCACTTCCATGACAGTTCCTTGCAACTTGGTAGAGAAAGATTAGGCCATGATTTTATTTATTCTGTGACTAAAGTTTGGGAAAAGAAGGGATTTGGTATTATTTTCTTGTTAATCATTAAAATAAAAAAAGTTTAAGAATGTGGTGTTCTGAGTGTTTTATTTGGTTTTCCCATAAGGCATAATTTATGGAAAAGAGCAAAATAATGTTCATATCACAGGAACAATAAGATTGAGAAAATAATAACTAGGAGGAATGATTCAACAAACTTAATTGCCTGTTAGGCCATTAGAAGTGAGAATTAATGAAATGAAGGTTAGCTTTCCAGGATGAAACCCAAAGAGATGATGATAAAAACTAGAGGGTCACAGACATGAGAGTCACAGTCAAAAAGTCTAACATACTTCAATAGTTCTGGACCATAGAAGAAAAAAATGCAATAGTGGTAATATTTTCTGGTGGGTAAAATTTCAATTCATTTATTTAAGAAACCATCAAAACTTAGATAATAAAGCAATTTCACTTAGAAACACCACAGCAAACTAAAGTCTAAAGAAAATCTCATTAAAGTCAGCAGTAAACAGCAGATTATCTTAAAAGGAACAAGTTTGAATGATTTTTAATGTACATCATATGTAACCGGGAGCCAATTAGTTTGCTTGATGGGCAGTTTAGGACGGATCTCTCTAGGGCAGCTTGACTCTGAAGTCTTTTGTCTTCTCCAGGGACCAGTTTACTAACCTGGGCATACTATTGTGATTACCAAAGTCAAGACTGGACCAGACTTTAGGAAGCCATCCCAAACCTCTACTTGTATCAATTCTACTAATTTTCCATTTATTAAAGTGAATTTATAAAAGTGAGCTGAGAGAGAAAGGGCAGGGTAACCATATTGTTCATAATTGACAGATAGTGAAAATTATTTGCCAAGGGTGCAGTGAGGATAAATGATTTTCAAGAAAATAAGGAACTCAACCTTGTTCACTTTCTTGGTCATATCATTCAGGGGTCCTCCTATTTGTCAAACTTGCTCATTCTGATCAAGGCAATCCCAGGAGTTTCATTCAACTACAGTATTATTCTTGAATTCTAGCATCTTGTGATCTACATCCAGTTTGGGTAAGGGTCCGCTTCATCTAGAAATCAATGAAGGAACTGTCAAAGATGTGACATCACTTGTTGAAGTCAGTGTCCTAGTCACAGAATCCAGGAAGAATGTTGCATTCTGAGACTAGGGAGACTCAGGTGGCAAAAGGAATCAAAACATCTATCTAATCTATTGACTTTGAAATGTGGTGATTATCTTGGATTATTCAAGTGAGGTGATCAGAATCTGCTGAGCCTGATTAAGTGTGGGTGAGAGACAGTCTGAGGAGGACTGTCACATTATCACAGAGAAGGACCTGTGATAATGGAAACAGATAGTGGAGTATTGTATTTGCCAGAAGAGAAGCGGGTAGGTGACCTTAGCAATGTGGTTAAATTTCAGCAAAGAAGAGAGAAATGGAACTTTTCTAAAACCTCCAAAAGAAATCCATTCACTGATATCTTGATTTTAGCTCAGGGAATTCAAATTTTAGGACCTCTAGAGCTATACAATAATAACTTTGTTGTTTAAGCCCATACATTGGTGATCATTTGTTATAGCAGTAACTCTACCCTCCAACAATAGGAAACAAGTACAACTTTCAATAAGATTTACTGTATTTTTTACCGTAAACTTCCATATTCATGAATTCTTTAAACAGATATTTTCTTTTTTATAAATTAAGATATATATATATATATTTCACATCTTGTATTCCCCAGAGATCACCTACCACCTTCCCTACCTGACTACTCCCTCCCATCTCCTCTCCTGTCCCCCCACCCCCCCAGTTGTGTACTTTGGTTTGGTTCTTAGCTTGTTTTGACTATCCCTCCTGGCCTTTTGCTTGTTTTTCCTATATCCCATGTATTAGCTAAACCGTTTGGTTTCTGTCTTTTTCTTTCTGACTTGTTTCTGCTAATATGATTTCTTCTAGGTACATCCATGTTATCATAAATTTGTCAAATTTGCTATTTTTAGTTGAAGAGTAATATTCCATTGTGTATATATACTACATCTTTTTCATCCACTCATCTGTCTTGGGGTATTTGGATTGTTTCCATGTCCTTGCAATTATAAATTGTGCTGCAGTAAACATCTGGGCCAGGTGTCCCTTTGTACAACCATTGAGGTCTCCTTTGGGTGGATTCCCAGAAGAGCAATTGCTGGGTCAATTGTCAGTTCCATTTTCATTAGTTTGAGGGCCCTCCACACAGCTTTCCTTAGTGCCTGCACCATAAATTCCCACCAGCAATGTAAGAATAAACACATATTTTTTGACCATGAACCCATTGCATGATTTGTTCCTGAAATTCAGATTATCTATACTAGTTAGAGTTCTCTAAAAAATGAGCACCAATAGTTATAGGTAGATATAAAGACATAGAAAAAGTTGATTGTAAGGAACTGGCTCATTTGGAGATAGAGATTTCATGAGATAGACAAGGGGTGAGACCAGGAGAATGGATGAGGTGATTCTAGGATGAGTCAAAGACTTGAGCACCAAGAGCGTTTGTGTAGTCCACTTCCGTCATCATCTGCGTCTAACAATGGCAAACTAAGAATGATAATCACCTTGAAAACTGCCATGCATAGAGCATATGATTGTTTTGTTTTGCTCAGTTCTTTTTTGCTCTATCACTCTATTCAGATCTTTGGTTAACTGAATGAGGCCCGCCTAACATGGAGACAGCAATCTGCTTACAGTAATAAAATAAGAAAAGAGATTAATCTACTGGTTTTGAGTTATTCTTAACCTCTATGTCTTTCAAATAAAAGCAATGGTGATGGCCAAATTTTGCCAGACAAGACCGCCCACATTGGGGTACCGGCTTCACTATAACTGTCCTGTGTACAACCAAAAACATACTAATCCTTTCCCCAGAACTGTGTGGGCTTTACCTCAGTCTTAGTGCAGTTCAGTCTGAAACCACCTTTCACATCTTTGCCTTGTACCATCAGTTGCTGTAGCTAGTATGGAGTGAATTCTGAAACTGGGAACCCAATATGGGCAGTGTTATTTGTTGGTAGAACTTGGGCATCATTATTACATGTGTCTGGAAGGCACACAGGTTAATAGTGACCTGAAGCCAGGAGATACAAGTTTACTTTCTTCTTTTACCTTGATATTGTAAATCTTAAGTAGGGCTTGATCAGTACAATGCTAACTCCCCTTGCCTATTGTTCCCAGAACCAGATGGGGAATTATAAGCTTGACCAGGTCAGGGTATGACTATCTTTTCCTTTGGATCTTAAGTAGGGCTTGGTCAAAATTATCCTAATTTAGCTCTCTGCTACTATTGTTCCAAGCTCAGATGGGGAATCACAACTGGACCCATCTTAGTTAAAATTAAGCTTCATCTATGAACATGGATATTCACTGTGTGTAGGATGCAAGGGGTTTGCATATTTTACCGCTCATAATTAAATTGGTGAACACAAATTCTGGAGAAGTAAACAAGGAAACGAATGGCAAGACAGTGAAAGAGAATGTCTTTATTTGCATGCTAGTAAATGAGAATTGAGTTTTCACTTCAACCTCATTTATGAACTATTCCAGCCCACAGCAAGGACAGAAATCATTTCACACAAATCATTTCTTTTTTTTTTTTTCGAGACGAAGTCTCGCTATTTTTCCGTGGAACCGCAGGCTCTTGTTGCCCGGGGTACCACAGACTCAAGCAATTCCCAGCCTCAGCTTCCCAAGTAGCTGGGATTACAGGTGCACGCCACTACACCCAGCTATTTTTTGGGAACTAGGTCTCCCTACGGGCCCCAGGTGGGACTCGAACCGCGATCCCTAGCCCCGGCCGCTTCATAGGCTGAAGCTTACAGGAATGAGCCACTGTGCCCGGCCACAAATCATTTCTATTTATGCATAAGGGAGTAGCAATGATTTTTTTAAAAAACAACATTGAACTTGTTTATTAGTACACTCCAATGCTTCCCTGCATTACATTAGACACAGAAATGAAAAGAAGCAAGAACTCACAGCACATTCAGAAATCAGCTGTACAGATATTAGGTCAGAAATCAATAGCTGTGATTTCAGAGTTGATGTATTTTTTCCCTTAGACATGGTAACTTTATGACTAGGATTGCTTCCATCTTAATAGTGATTGAGTTTGTTCTGGGAAATTTGGTCAAAGGCTTCATAGTTGTGGTGAGCTGAGCATTGACTGGATCAAGAGACAGACCTTTTTCTTAGCAATGGAATTCTCACAGCTCTGGCAGTCTTCAGAATTGGTTTGTTCTGGGTAATAGTATCAAAGTGTTATGCAGCTATATTTAATTCTGCTTTGCATAGTTTGAAAGCACTTACTCTGAAGTTCATCTGGACAGTAAGTCACCTCTTTAGCACCTGGTTTGCAACGATTCTCAGAATATTTTATTTGCTCAAGACAGTCTATTTCTCTAGCCCAACATTTCTGTTCCTAAAGTTGAGGGTTAAAAGTGTGCTTCTCACCAGGGGTGAAGGCCCATGCCTATTGTCCAAGCACTGGTAGGCAAGAGGCTTAGGAACACTTGAGTTCTCAGCTTCCAGACTATACCTGGCAATAAAGCGAGACCTAGTCTCAAAAAACTGCTGGGCTCTGGGGCGGGCATCTGTAATCACAGCTACCTGGGAGGCTGAGGCTGGGCATCGCTTGAGTCCATGGTACCCTGGGCAACATAGCGAGATCTAGTCTCTAAAATAAAAAAATAAGTAAAAGTGTCCTTCTCATTCTACTGTTGGGGTGTTCTTTTTGGTTTTCCAACTCGCATTTATGTGCATAGATGAAAATATTCTGACAAGAGAATATGAAAGAAACATTTGGAACATCAAATTTAGAGACATTGTGAGTCTTTCAGATAGAACTCTATTCACACTTCACACTTTATTATGCCTTGGACATTTTTTCTGATGTTAATCTCCCTCTGGAGACATCTCAAGAGAATGCAGCTCAGAGGAAATAGGTTCCCAGACTCGAGCACTGGGGTCCGGGTTGGAGCCATGCAGATATGGCTTTCTTCTTCCTGCTATTTGTTAGTTACTTCCTCACTGTCCTTCTTGCAGTTTGGAATATAGCAGTCGTCTACGGCCATACCACCAACTGGCTCATATGCTTTATAATGTTTTTTTTTTTTTTTTTCAGTTTTTTCAGGTGTTTCTTTTTTTGAAAATAATTTTAATTTTATTCATACTTTAGATTTTACAGTATAGGCAAATGGTTATTGGAGAGCCTCCCCCCCACCCCTGTTGACGACCCCTTTGTTCACTCTGGCCCCTCGTTGTTTCTTGATCTATGTTGAATCCTTTGATATCTTTGTTTTCTGTGGCAATGTCCTTTTCTTGGGTGAGGGACTGTGATCCTAGAATATAACAAGCCTTGTTGGTAGAAGTTCAGTCTTATCTCTGTACTGGGTAGCAGTTCATTCTCATTTGGAATCTATTGGTGTTTTCTCCTTGTTGACGGTCTTCAATCAATTCCATTTTTTGTAGAAGATACTCGTTGTGAAAGGCATCTGCTGAAAGTCTTTGCAGGTCGTTTCCTCTCCTTCAGATTGTAGCTTTGTGTGGGGCTATGGCCCCATCTCTGTGACCTTCTCTTCCATGGAATGGGAAGGGGCACATTGCTCTCTTGAGTTGCGTATCAGCCCTTAGCTTTTGGCACGTCCACTCATCATGTGGCCTTAGGTGTGACTCTGTGACAGGTGATGTCCGTGATCATTTCTCCGGTCCATACGTTGTCTTTCTCGCAGTTCCTTCTCTTGCGTTCCACTCGTATTTGTGCACAATATTTTGCTATGGTCCCCTCACCAATTCTATCTGTCCAGTGGATTATTAGTTCTCTTCTCATTCCTTCTGAGGACTAATTTGGGTGAGAGTGAAAGAGAGAGGCCGCCTTTATAGTCCCTCCCTGACGAACTGCGACCACCCGCTGAAGCAGGGTGGCCGCTGGTGACCCGGAGCCCTAACAGGTTCCAGCCTAGAACGTCCTTTTAATCCTGTATCCTTCTAGCCATTCATGTTTCTTATTTGGGGAAACAAGAAGTTAAATCAGGCCTATGTATCATTTCTGAAAGAGCTGAGGTGCTGGCTGAAAGAAAATGGATGGGACCTCCCCTGTCTTCATGAAGAAAACAAACTGATGGAGTCTAACATTTTGTACTCCTACTTTTTCAAACGTGTTTATATTTAAATATTTTCCAAAGATCTGTGTTTGTGCTTTTTTAAAAATTATCGACTTATATCAGTAAATCATTGCTATTTTCCATTGTCATTTGTAGCACACATATATACCCTAATGTGTTTAGATTTCAAAGCTTGAAACTCCAATCTTTTCGGTGGTAATGCTATTTCATTCCAAATCACACAGTGAGAATGTAAGTTTGGTACAGATATTATTCTTTCATAACTCCTTACCTTATTACCTTAACAGGGGACAATAGAAACTGATGCTGGGCAAAAATGCATGTGAAACAATTCAAGAGTGACAACAAACATATTTGCAGTCCAGTTTGCATAAATGTACAATAAACAGTGCTTAAAAATAAGAGATAATAAAAAGTGAGAAGTTTAGGAAAAGATCAAGTTGTATAAGAGGAATGAAGAAGAAAGGAAAATGATCATCACCTGTTTTCAATGTTGGTCTGGTTCCATGCACATTTTTTCCAGGTTATGAATTAAGATCTTTTTAAAAGTGATATCAATAGGTTAGTTTTCTCCTAGGTCTTTTTTGGCTTCGAAGTCGCCAATTTTCTCCATATTACTACCCAAAATTCCTTTTAAATTCCATTGTTTATCTTAAAAATGTTGCAAATAAGAACTTCTTTTTTTAGAGACTAAGTCTCATTGTGTTGGCTAGGGTAGTCCTGAACCCACGGACTCACTCAAGTGATTCCTAGTCTCAGCCTCTCAGGTAGCTGGGATTACAGGCTCGTGCCACTACATCCAGCTATTTTTTTGAAACTAGGTCTCACTATATTGCCCGGGGTAATCTTGAACCTGTGGACTCAAGTGATTTCTAGTCTCAGCCTCCAAATATCTGGGATTACAGGCACGTGTCACTGCTCCCAGCTAGAACTTTTTAAAATTATGGTATAGTGTACAATGAGCATTCTGCATATATGTGTTGGTATATATTAAGTTTATAAAATAATTATGGAGAATGTCTTCAAGATATTTTACTTATAATTTGTGAAAAGTGGTCAATTGAAAATTGTGTTGACTTGCTTTTGAGATCAATTTCTGTAAAAGAAAGAAATGTATATTTATCCCATAATTAATTTTAATCCATTAATTCTTAGTATTATGCAATTTTATTATTATTTTTTAAAATTTAACTTTATTAATTTTTTTTTTTTTGAGACTAGGTTTTGCTATTTTTGCTCGTGAAACCACAGGCTCACGTTGCCTGGGGTACCGCAGACTCAAGCAATCCCCAGCCTCAGCTTCCCAGGTAGTTGGGATTACAGGCACACGCCACCATGCCTAGCTATATATTTTTTGGAACTAGGTCTCACTATGTGCCCCTGGTGGGATTCTAACTGTGATCCCTGCCCCCGGCCGCGGCTTCCTAGGTTGCCGTTTACAGGCATGTGTCACCATGCCTGGCCTCTGCAATTTTTTTTTTTTTCTTTTTGAGACTAGATCTCGCTATTTTCGCCTGTGGAACTGCAGTTTTACGTTGCCGGGGGTACCACAGCCTCAAGCAGTCCCCAGCCTCAGCTTCCCAGGAAGCTAGGATTACAGGCACGCACCACCACGCCCAGCTATTTTTTTGGGACTAGGTCTCATTACGTGCCCCAGGCAGGACTTGAACTGCGATCCCTAGCCCTAGCTACTTCATAGACTGAAGCTTACAGCCATGAGCCACCGTGCCTGGCTTGCAATTTTGTTTTTAAAATTAATTTATTTTTAACTGAGGTAACATATGGATATCCCCTCAGGTATATGTTGCGTAGATATCATGCTCCAATTTCTTTGCCACTCAAATGTCAACGAAAAGATCTGCACTCAAAGTCCCAATCACTGCATTAGGCCAAATGCTACCAACCTTAAGACTCCAAACTGTAAAATGATTCAAACACAATGCTCAGTTAATTTTGCTTTTATAGCAGTGCAGTTGTGTCTGAAATGCAGTTACCAAAGGAGTCAGGTCTATTCCAATGATGAACATTTATTTATTTATGGATTATTTTTATTTTGTTTAATTTTTTTCATGATTACATACATATTATTTTACATTGTTATATAACCTGAAGTTCTACCAGCCTGTCACCTGTGAACTGTCATTCTTATCTCTTATGCTTATCCTCCCCAGATTTCACCCTCCCTCCTCTACCTCCCTCATTGTATGCTTTAGTTCTGTTGTCAGTTTGTTAATTTTAACATTTTCTTGCCTTTCTGTTTGTTTTCCCTATGTCTCACCAATAAGTGAAACCATCTAGTATTTATCCTTTTCTTTTTGGCTTATTTCTGGCTAGTATGTTTCCTTCTAGCTCTATCCATGTTGTCACAAGTCTTTTTGATTGATGACTAATATCCCATTGCATTTCCATATACCATAGTATTTCCATAGTGTAGTGGTTATTATGTTTGCATCACAGAGAAAAGTGTTTAACCCATGCTTCCAAGGTAGTGATGTCATCTCAGTGACAGAGAGGAGAAGGAGAACTTGTGGGGGAGTGAGGAAGGTGGAACAGTAACTCATTGTAAGAAGTTCTTCCATTTAATGCAAGAGCAGTATGTTCATGTCCCATTGATGTTGTGTACAAATCCTAGCATGGGCCTTGAATTCTTTTTCAGTGTCTCCATGAATTAGAGAGAATCTAAGTTTACACTAACTTTTTCTTATTTTCATGAAAAACTGACAGTCCTCCACTGTAGCATTTGGAACTTCCTAAGGTAGTGTCACTTTGTTAGTCCTTAATTTATGATTTGGTCTCATTGATTATGTGTTGTATGTTATATATGTGCTACAGAGAAGTTGTTTGTAGTCATTTGTCTAGTAATGAGGTATGCTTTTTTTTTAAGTGCAAACCATCTGATTAGACCCTTTCTGTAAATCACATTGAGTCAACAAACTTACTTGATAGGCTGAAGTGTCTTGCTGATGAGTGATTAATAATAAAAGAATTATATTGTTCTGAAAATTTCCATTTAAATCTAAAATATTTGCATTCAAGGAAATGGCTCAAGGGACATGAATACACAGGTGGTGGAAAACATCTCATATTTGCATGCTCACATATCTGTGTTCATCCTTTAAGTCATTCACAGAGGTAGAAAATTAGAAGCTGGTGGCAAGGATGAGTGGACATCATTAGCAAGAGTTCCGGATATGACATAGTGGCTGACTCTGAGGAATCAGGTATTCATGAAGCTATGTATCTCTTGGCAAAGCTATCTGGAATAACACTAGGAATATACAGATAGAATGAACTATCTTTCATGAGGTGCTCTGAAACTCTTAACACATAGAAGGATTTGGGCTACCCTGGCTGTAATTATGATGAACACATGTATGGAAAGCAACATGAATGGGTGTCAATCTACATCCACCTAACTATAACTGTCAGTGAGACCCAATATTAGAGATCCTTGCCTAGAAATGTTGAGAGCAGTGAAGATCTCCTACCTGATGATGTTGACAGGAGAACTCATCTTAGGCATGCTGGGAAATGGGTTCATTTCTCTGGTTCACTGCATGGAGTGGGTCAAGAAAGGGAAGGTCTCACCAGTCGATTTCCTCCTGACCAGTTTGGCTGTGACAAGGATCCTTCAATTGTGGGTAACGCTATTGGACACATATATTGTGGTACTCTTTCCTCACATGTATGCCTCTGGTAAATCAGCAAAAGTGGTGACTTTTCTTTGGGCACTAAGTAATCACTTAACTACGTGGGTGGCCACCTGCCTCAGCATTTTCTATTTCCTGAAGATCGCTAACTTCTCCCACTTCTTTTTCATCTGGCTGAAGAGGAGAATGAATACAGTGCTTCTTGTCATTTTTCTGGGGTCTTTATTCTTATTGTGTGCCAACGCCTTCTTGCAGGATACTCTTATTGAGCTGTGGATGAAGACCTATAGAGTGCAGAAAAGAAATATGACTTTGGATGTGGATGCAAAAAATATTTTCTATCTGAATAATGTGATTTTCCTTAGCATGACCTACATTATCCCCTCCCTTCTGTCTTTGATCTCTTTGCTCCTTTTATTTCTATCCTTGGTGAGACACACCAAGAATATGCAGCTCAACTCTATGGGTTCGAGGGACTCTAGCACAGAGGCTCATAAAAGGGCCATGAGAATGGTGACAACCTTCCTCCTCCTCTTTATCACTTACTGTATTTCCAATTTCATATCAAGTTGGATCTTCCTTAAGATACAGAGTTATCAGGCAATGATGATTTTCTTGGTGGTTACATCTTTCTTTCCTTCAGTTCACTCATTTTTTATAATTTTGGGAAACAGTAAGCTAAAACAGTTTGCTTTGAAAATACTGTGGCATCTTAAGTTTTTTGGAGGAACAGCAAAACCTTGAATTAGAACTTCATAGGATTAGAAATAGCTTCTTTATTTTCTGAGAAAATGTTTTAGTAGAAGTCTTTCTACTAACTAGGTTCATATTTAGTTTTATTGTTTTCTCATTGGATCCTTTTTGGTGTCATTAAAGAGCATTATACTGTTTCTTACAATATGCCTTTTACTGATCATATTTTTTCAAAGTTCTCTGATGTACTATTTGTTTAGTGGAAATATCTCTGCAATAACAAGACTGGATGACAAAAGAGAAATTGAGGTGCAAAAAGGAAAGGTTATAAAATTATGCAATGTCATATTAATAAATGTAAATACATATGTATATAAAACAAGATGAACAAATGTATATGAAATTACAGTTCTCTTATTTTATTGAATGATAGATGTCAATTTTGAATAGGAAAAGAGTTATAAAATGTTATGTATGTTTTACGCAAGTACAATAAATATAAGATGATACATGTAAGCATAATATATATAATGTTATAATATATATAATCATAATGTAAGTATAATAGAGTTGGCCACTAAAACAACTTATTATAAAACATGGCATTGCATGATTAAGATGAGGAAGAATATTCAAAGACCCTAACTGTACATCTATTATTCAACCCAAAAGATAAACTTCACTACATGTATACCAGAATACATATATCATAATGTGTATATGACCATTGTTATTTTATAGTTGAACTTGAGACATCCTACATATATCCATCTGTAATAGAATGGGTGAATCAATGATGTTTCTCCACCATAGAATACTATGCAGCAATCAAAACGAGCAAATTATAACTACTCTTTTCCTAGATAAACAAAAACACAGAGCTAGGACAACAAATTATTAAGTCATAATACATATTCAGTGTAAAGTTTGGATATGTTTATGGAAAGATAATGTTACTTTGATTCTATAGTAAAATAGTCATTTAATCACATTAACTGGGAATGCAAATAAACAAGTGGGAAAATTTTGCTTTCAAATGACTATGAAAATATTAGCGACTACATAATTTATTATATTAGTGTTCTACAGAGGTAAGCAAAGGTCTAATCCTCATACCATAATGGGTAATGACTTTTGTCTTTTGTAAAGAAACAGTTTCCATTGTACAACATCATCCTCACCAGAAAATAAACACATATGACAAAAATTCGCAGTATAAAAACATTATTCTCTTCAGGAGATTGTCTAAGTTTTGCAATTATACTTCGATATTCATCTTTAAGTTGACTTTATTGAGTTATAATTTATATGTAGTAAAATATCTCACATTTGATGAGCTTTAATAATTGTATGTGCCCTTAAAACATTAAGCATAATCAGGAAATCAATTTGATCACCCAAAAAGTCATTTATGTTCTATTGCAGTCAGATTGAAAATACCACTCTCGTGTTTTTCCTTAGTTTTGCCTATTTTGGATTTAACATATACAAAATTTTCTTTCAAAAAGTAGCAGTCTTTTTGTCTAGCTCTCTCTCCATTCCAAAAGTTTTGGACCGAGTTCATAGTATTGTGTACATTACTACCTAATTTTCTTATTAAATAGTGATGCTAAGCATATACATTTTTTTGTTTATTATATTTTCTATTGTAAATGGTCTGTTGAAATATTGTGCTTGCTTACTAAAAATGAAGATAATTGGTTTCTTTATAGTTTGGTTTCTTTATATATTTAGCAGAATATACTATATACCCATATATAAAATACCAACCTTTTGAAATACATACAATCAGTATGTAAGTACAAATACTAATGAGAACAATATACATGCATTGTTGCTGCTTTATTACCATGTAATATGTTTACCTTAAAAGAGTTATTCAGATGTTCAAGTAGAAAATGTTCAGAGAAGGCCTCTTCTGTACTTAACTGCATTTAGTGAATCTCCCCAGTGGTTTACCTCTACAGAGCATGAAAAATTGTATAGTCTTTTGCAAGGGTTAAACTTTGTTTATACTGGGTTCCTAAATTAAATCTATCTAAATCATATACATTTATATACACTATATATTTAATTTATCTATATTTTTATATATTATATGTTCATTCTGTGACATTTCATCACTTTTTTTCTTTAGCTGGGTGCATGTGTATGCTCATGCATGTCTTAACTAACAACTTTGTCTACCCAAGGTCATACCATTTTTTTCCTGGAAGCATTATTCTTTTATCTTTTGCTTTTAAGTTTTTTTGTAAAATGAAAGATAAGGATTGAAGTTTATTTTCCCATACTATCATTCCCAGTGTCACTTACTGAAGAAATTTTATTTCCCATGAATTTTTTTGTGTTTATTGAAAATGAAGAGACCACACATATCTGAGTATTGCACTACAGTGTGGTTCCTCCTACCCATTGACCTACTTGTCTAAGCAAACAGTATAGAACATTTATTTAATTATGGTGCCCTACAGTCTTGAAATCACATATGTATTTCACTGAGTAAGAGTTTTCAGTTTTAAGGTAGTTCAGTTTACTAATTTTTAAACATTTTAACTTTATACTTTTGGTGTTGTAACTAAGATTAAAAATTTTTCTCACATTTTCTTCTAAAACTTTTATAGGTTTTACCCTATTTGAGTTTTACTTCTAGAAGGTCTATGATAAATTTTAAGTTGATTTTTGGACATGGTATGAAATAAGAATCAAGATTCAACTTTATGCATGTAAATGCATAAATGATCTCCCAGCATCATTTGTTTAAAAAAAATCATTTCCCCATCGAGTTAACATGGTAACTTTTAAAAATAAATGGCTTCACTATAATAGTATTAATTTCTGAACAACTTGTGTAATACTGATATATTCCTGTGAATATTGCTCTATATTGATTAATGCATCTTTGTAGCAAGTTTTGAAATCAGGAATGGTAATCCTCCAATTTTGTTCTTTTTGACCATTAAAATTTTGTTTTTTTAACCAATAAGATTCTCTTGATCATTTTATGTGTCCTGCATTTGATTTAAGAATAGTTTTCACTTTTGCAAAGTAGCCTTCTGCAACTTGATAGTGATTGCATCAAATATATATATCATCTCTTCATCTGGAAAGATTATTATTTTAGCTGATAGAGTTCAATTGGTCCTTCTTCCTCTGCTGGCTCTGGGATATACATTAGACACAAGCCTAAGAATTTATTTCCTTTTGCTGTGGCAGGAGGAAATATTGCGTTTTCCAAGCTGCTGCCAATATACTCACAAGTGAAGTTTTGGCAGTTTAATTTTGAAGTGTTAATTATCACAGGTTTAAATGATTAACAGTTCTCTATGCTTGCTATGTTCTGAACAGGCAACAGAAAGCACTTTGGACAAATGGAACACTTACTCTTTACAAAGGCCAACAGAGGAGGATGATGTTATCACCTACTTTTTGCAACTAATGATTTGGGCAGAGTAGTCAGAGCACATAGTGGAGGGCCAGGGTGATGTGAAACACAGAGTACGGGTTCCTGTCCTGGCAGTCTGAATCTAAATGCTCCACTAAAAGCAATTATAGTAGAAAAACTGGAGAAATTGTAGAGACGAGACTTAGTGGACTACTACTCAATAATTTTTAAAAAAGGTGAAATAGTGCCTCTTGGGACAAAATGAATGGATCATAAAGTGATTATGTAAGTGAAATAAATAAGAAGGTGAAAGATGGGCGCTGGGTTGCTTTACTTATTTGTGGAACATAAATAATCACAGAAAACTGGCAAAGCTTAACAAAAGTAAATCTTAGAGTTTGTGAAAAGTACACAGGTTAGCAGAGGAAAAGATGAGGGAGGGGAAGGGAAAGGAGAAGAAGCAAGTAGGACATTGGCACAGGAGTTTTGGTAAGAGTAAGTGAAGCATGTGTACATATGGGGGTTGTGAAACAATCCCCAAAATGATAGTTATGTAAACGTCTGACAAAAAGTAAAGATAAAATTAAAAGAAATTGAAATCCAATAAAGTTCAAGGGTATAGGTTGATTTTACTATTAGTCTTTGTTTTGAAACCATCCCAGACTGGTAGGTAATCATCAATTCTAGCAGCTTATAGAAGAATGCCAGAACCCTTAACATCATCTTCACAGGACTTTTAATAGTGAACAGGGGAAAACAGCTTGCAAAGAAATGGCCGCTTGAGTCTTTCCTTTGCTTTCTCAGAACCAGGCACACCAGGCAGAGAAGCTATCAGTTAAGGGGCAAGCACAGGCAAGGAGGTCAAGCAGGGGGGCTGGGAGGCAGACAAGCCCCCTCACCCCCAGGAATCTTCACACTCTTCACCC
>PVHY01006999.1:28678-70514 GCA_004024945.1 Uropsilus gracilis | reverse complement strand
AAGGAAGGAAGGAAGGAAGGAGGGAAGGAAGGAAGGAAGGAAGGGAGGGGGGAGAGAGAGGGGGAGGGAGGGAGGGAGAGGGATGAGTTTTGCAAATATCTCTCTACTGTATCTACAAAGAGATCATCTTCTTTTTCTGTGTGTCATGATACCACCATTCATAAGGAAAACTCAGTACCAATATGTGCTTTCTTTTCTTCCTTTGAATGATTCACATAACCACATCATCTTCTTTCCCCTACACAGATATATATATATATATGTATATGTATATGTATGTATATATATATATACATATCATGTGGGGTGGAGATATATATATAAGATATATACGTTATATATATGTTATATATATATATATATATATATATATATATATATATATATATCCACCCCACATACCCTCTACCAAAATAAGATCCGTGATCCGTGTTTCAGCACATTTCCCAGGAGAAGAAATTTGACTCTATAACTATGGTACTTAAATGTACCTTCTTTGGCAAGAATGTAATTTCCCTCCCGGTTCCAACCTGTAAGATAAGACAGCCTGCAGTGTGAGCAGCCGAGCCTGCTCTGCCATGAAGGGTTAGGAAGCACATGTAAGCTGTGCTGCCAGGGATAGGTGAGTCAGGATGGAGGCCCTTCCCTCTGCCTTTCTTCTCCAGGTACTTCTGCCCAGTCTTCACTGATTCATTATTGCCCTTACTCACTGCAGAGGATGAAGTTCCCCTTTTCCACTTTACATAATTAAATTATTAATAAGCTTTCAGAGAATACATTGAGCTTTTAAAAGAAAGGGAATTCTCTATACATGAGGGGAGAAATCAAATATTGTGCAGAAGTTAACTACAATGACCCTCGAGGACATGCTAGGTGAAAGCAGTCACGAGTAATTTCATTTATTATAGGTATCTAGAGTAATCAAAATCATAGAGAAAGTAGAATGGTGATTGCCAGGGATTGAGAGGTGAAAGAGAAGAAATGGGGAGCTGTTCTGTAA
Organism: Uropsilus gracilis; assembly: GCA_004024945.1. NCBI lineage: Eukaryota > Metazoa > Chordata > Mammalia > Eulipotyphla > Talpidae > Uropsilus > Uropsilus gracilis. Next base: position 69,514 of record PVHY01006999.1, on the reverse strand, counting down.
TGGGTACAAAGTTTTCATTTAGTTTTTGTCTGGAAATACTCTATGGATAAACATGGTCTTGGCTGCACAAGTGATACACTTATTATCACTGCTCTGTATCTTTAAGAATGGTTGAAACAGTAAATTTTATGTGATGTATATTTGACCACAATAAAAAAAATTTCCAGTTTATGTGAAATTCAAATTTAACTGAGTGTTCTATCTTTTTATTTACTATCCCCAGGGAACATCTGCCAAGTTCTAGGGACATTTTTCATTGTCATGGCAGGGAGTCCTACCAGGATCTACTAGGTAGAGGGCAGAGATGCTGGGAAACATCTCTGAATGTACTACACAGCCTTTAATGACAAGAATTATCTGGTCCAAATGTCAATAGTGTCCAGATTGAGAAACACTGCCCTTAGGGGATGGCAGAGAGGCGTTGCAAAGATTTTGCATGGGTTGTTTAGCTTAGCGTTATCCCTTCCAGCTCCATCCACATTGCCGCAAATGGCCTGAACTTATCTTCTTTGATGGCTGAGTAGCATATATGTATATACCAAACAATGCAAATCAGTGTTAATGGGCTAACAATATAATAAAATTAAAAAAAAATTTTTCCCCAAACCTGGAAGTTTAAACTTCAGTCACAAATTGCAAACAATAGATTCCCACAGGAAAATAAAAAGTACACAAGTACTATTTATAGTAGGGCACACCTAAAATTATTTTTGATTACTTTGCACATGATTTTTATAAATAAAATTCTGTTTGGGAGATTGCAAGGACCAGTCCACATAGCCAAAAACATATACCCAAAGAGAACTCATTTTGACTCATTCCAATGAAGATTAAGAGCTTATCAAAAAAGGTCTTCCGTCCAGAGTCAGCATCAATATGCTTTAGTTACAAAAATAGAATGAACTAAGGATGAATGTCAACCAAATCCAAAAAGCTCCATGCACAAGCCAGGAAAACATGCTCTCAGGCTACTGCCACCAAACCCCCATGTCCAGTGATGGCAGAGAGACGTTTGGCTAAGCCCACTGAACCTTCAATTCACTTATTAAACCTTTTTAGTCTAAAAGAAAAGAAAATCCACCGAGAACTTGAAAACCAGCCTGATGAAGTTTTAAACCTATTTTTCACTGTTATCAATGATAACACAAATGGAAGGTGTTTTATTAATGCTGAATTAAGAATCAAAGACAGACTAGCAGCTTATTGTCAAAGCTGTCTTAAGAACAACAACAAAACAAGATGAGCGTCGCTGAGCTGTGCATAAATTATACTCATGATCCATGCAGAAAATCAGTCAGGAGGAGATGAAATGGTATTTCCAGCTTCTTAAAAACAATTAAACTTCATCCACCATCAAAGACTTTTAGGACAAACTAAAGGGTAACATCTAATGGAAAATAGATGTTGGACAAGTTAAAACTCTAGGATAGGAAAATCACAAATACTTTAAAATGGAAGGGCTGCATGGAAAGTTATACAAGAAAAAAAAACCGTGTAGAGAATGGAATGTAGAAAACATATAAATAAGAAAGGAATCTATAACCAAAATTAGGTCACAATGGGACAGCTGCTGCTGACGTTTCCGGAGGAGGTGTTGGTGCACGCTGCCTCCAGGCTGTGGAACTCTGCATTTGTTTCCTTCAGGCCGCCCCCATTTCTTTCCTTCCTTCCCCAAATGTGTCTTCCTTCCTGTCAGCCAAGGGTCTCACCGCCCCCTGTAAACATTCAAAGACTCCTTAAAAAAATATTGAAGGATCAGCCTCCCCAAAATGTCCAGAAAGACTTTTTCCCAGATGTCTGAAGCAGATGTTTTCTAATACATGTCACCTTGGTTTGTGGAGCTAAGGTCAGTGGAGGACCTGTGGGTTTATCAGAAGTGGTTACAAAAATAAAAATATTTTTAAAAATTTAAAAAAATTAAAAAGAAATGGTTACCATTCTCTTAAAGGAATCATCTTCTCATTGAAGAAACCTATCTATGTGGCAAGACAAACATCTAGAATATTGGGTTGTATCAGATGAGTCACCCTCTTCTGTGATACCCTCTTCTCTACCCCTTGCTACCCCAGGTCCTTTATTCCTCAGCTCAAGAATAAGAAAAAAACCAGCCTGTCTTAATTAGTCTAAAAATTTACAGTCACTTAAACTCTCCACTGGTCTTTTTTTCCTACTAACATGTCTGGTGTTAATTTGTTTGCTTGACCAACCCAAGAAGAACCCAGAACAGTACAGGAATTTTGCCTCTAAGTCCCTACAATTGAAGGAATCTTCAGAGGAAAAAAAAAGATATATTTCTCTTAACTGAGGGTCCTACCAAATAATTGTGGTTGAAATAAAACTTTAAAACCAGTCTATCAATGTCATACTCCAACATAAAGAGACAGCCAAGGTAAAAGAGTCAGCTCTGAGTCATTGGACTAAATCATAGACTGGTAGCCAGTCCACACAATTTGGCTCACCACACTGACTATAAGGTGCCAGACTAGATAGAACGTGTCAGATCCTGAGCAATGATCATCTCACATAGGACGGAGGAGGCTGAGATATGCACAGTTGGAGTGTGACCTGTCTGTGCATGGACAGACACAACACAACACGGACATAAGCTATGATGCTGTGTTCCTTCGCCTGCCTCATGGACTTGCCCATTAAAGATCTCCCCCCTAACTCCCTTTGAGAAACCAGGCTAAATTCTCCTTTCTCGCACTGGCCCCCTCAAGCATGCATTAATCATAAACATTGCTCTATTCATCTACACCTACAATTCTTTGGGCACTCATTTCCTAGAGGGTGAAGGACACTGTCTTTGGGTTGGGACCTATAACAATACATTAGCTTGGTCACCTCTACATAAAGGACACATATACCCCGCCTACACACACATACACACACACATGTGCACAGAGGCACAGAGGTTCTGATCTTGTTTAACTGGAATACAGCCAGCAATAAATTATAGCTAACTGGAACATAACTCAGAATTGGGGATTAAATGCAAAAGATCACTGAGGAACAAACGGAGACCAGAGAATGAGTGAGTTTTGTTGACAGATAAGCACTCTGCTAAGTCTGTTCTCTTTTACAACATTTAGAATTCTAAACTATCTTGATTCTCTCATTTCTAAGGTCCTAACAGATGAAAACAAATAAATTAAAATAGGAAAGGGCTGAAATAGCAGGAACATTGCTAGCACAATATAGCTCAGAGGTTGGATGGGGGAAGAGGAGAGAAAAAGGAAAAACAATGAAGAGGAGATATAATTCAAAACATATCAATCCCTGCGGTTATTCCACGAAGAAGCTCAAGGTCACACACGCTGGGAACCCTGAGGATGTCACTGCTGACAGAACCAGGAACCAGGAGTCAGCTTTTATTTGTACAAGTATAAGCAAAAATAATTTCTTTATTCTCTTTGAAGCTCATCTTCTTTAACCATAAAATGAAGATAATCTCATTGTCCTCCCTGATCTTCATGTGGAGTATCAAAATAATAGAAGAATTAAAGTATGATAATACATACAGCTGAAGAACATTACTCAATGGATAAGTATATATTTTGTATTAATCCTAAATTATCAAGAAGAGAGCAAATTATGGTCTCTCTGGAAAGCAAATGCAATATTTTTTGATACTTGTATAGGATGGGGGAAACGTAGGCTCTCCATCTCTCTGCAGTCATTGCTGCGATCTTTACTGCCCTCTCTCAGGCCCACTCCTATCCCAGTTCTGATTACTTTTTGCTTGCAGCATGCTGGGGGGGGGACTACAAATTAGGAGTAGAAAGGAAAATAGTCACTCCTGGTTCTCCCTTCTCCTGTCTAACATCAGGAAAGTGAACAAAGCTCTCAATCTCAACTTTCCTCATTATAAAAATGCCAACCTATGTGATTCTCAAGAATACATTATTCTATTTGGAGGCTACAATACCACATTAAGCCTTTTGGAAACTCTGAAACACACATCAAACATAAAATAGATTACTATGATTCTTATTAGCTAAGACACAAGGAAGTAACACATACCTACATTTTTTTGTGGGAAATAAAATATATTGCATTATTAAAATGAAATACATTCGACAAATTTGCTTCAGCTCAATAGAATAGCAGCCTTTAAACATTTAGAATTGTGCAGAGAAAAGGTGGGCTGATCACTTATGAAGCCTAATAGTGAGAAGTGTCCTTCATGATGCTGAAGAATGATATGTCTTAATATTTCCAATGCTCGGGGTTTTTTAAGCAATTTAATAACAAAATATTTGATTTTTAACATTTTGACTATTCCTTATAGGTTTTTATTTTTATTTCTATGTCATACCCGAAAACAGAAGGTTTTGACCCAAACAATATGACCCAAACAATCATTCTAAGGAGGGGCATGTGTCACAGTATTCTCTATCAATATAAAGACAAATCAAATCCTATGAAGACACCAAAAGTTCATTATTCATGGAAGAGAAGGAAAGATACCTAGGTACACAGATACCTAGGTACTGTCCTAGTGCTTGCCAGGAAGGTATCCTACTAACCAGCTTGTCCAGCTTGTCCACTAGAGTCAAACTGAATTCATTTCTCAATAAATTCATCATCCACAAGATGTACATCATTAACAAAAGCAAAGAATTGAATATAACTCTGGTAACTTTTCTAGACACAGGTAAAGGTCGTGACTGTCCAAAGAAAAGGAAAATGTAGCATCAAGTAAGAGGCTTTGGGTTAGCTGAAATGTGTTCCTGCAGGTCACAGGGGAACTGTCATAGAGATTGCTCTGGGCAAACACTATACGGGAGAAACAGCAGAGATTTGAGGACAGGAACCCAGTCTCTAAGAGATGGATACTGGTTGATGTTAAAATGCTCTCTTGGAAAATTCAGCTAAAAAGCTTTCATTTGAGAACTATCTACTTTTCTTTTCTACCTCGGCTAAAAATTGGTGAACCGCCCTATCTCACAGAGATTCTAACTACTTAGTGGAGAAAAGCTACTTGTGATCCTATAACCACTGCTGCCAGAGTTCAGCCCAGGTTGTTTCCAGCAATAGAATCCACCTCCTCGTAGCAAATGCCAGTGGGCTGCTGGGAGGGGCAAGCACAAGTCAGGTCAAGCAGGTCCTCCTGAAACCCCTGATTTGGTGACCCCTACGGATACCTGCAGATAGAGTGACTGAGAAAAACCTTGATTAGTCAAAGATAGCTAACTGCCCTCTAGTATCCATCCTCTCTTCTTTAAACAGAATAGAAAGTCAAGTTGGGCTTCCAGGAATACATTTTTTGGGCTCCCTAGATACAGCCATATGGAAAAAGGGTCCTAAGAGGAAGTGTCAGCATGCAGTTCTGAAAAATCTATCTTCAGGGAGAGAGTGCATACACTTCCTATGCTTCAGGCCTGCCCCCGTTCTGCTGGCTAGGTCAGCAGACTTCTATTGACCATGAGGCTGAGGTCACACATGAAGAAGCAAGGTGACCATTTGCCCTAAATGGCAAAACAATATGCCGACTCTGGACTGCCCAACTGATCTTTTCCATGAGAGGAATGGAATCACATCTATTAATCAACTGCAAGAAATAATTACTTGGGTTGCGTTCTAACTGAACCTAATGCTAATTAATATAACCTCAAAAACAAATAGGATAGAAAAGAGCTTGAGATGGTTGTTTTGTCAATGTAACATTTCTTCTTCAGGCAGAGGATTTGAAATAACTTTATTAGAGAGACTATAAAAGTCTTTCAATTTCCAACCCTGGGATGGTTTCCTTATCTTACCCTTTTTACCAGTCCTCCACAGCCAAACGAGGCTCCTAACCACAACCAGCACAGGAGACACAATTCTCACATTCCTGCCTTGACAATTATTTTTTTCTCCAGGTGGATGAATTTCTTTTTATTTTGATATTTATTGAACACTTCTTTCAAAATTTAGGATTAAGATGTTGTGTACCTTATCTTCAACTGCTATTGTTTCATCCTCCAAGAAGTCACCCCTCTCTCAGGGGTTAAAGCTGAGATAAGGGGCATGGTTCACATACATGAAATCACAGGAATAGACATGCCACCCAAAATGAACCTGAGTCATGTTAGAATTGAAAGAAACTAGTTTCTTTTTCTGTAGGGAATAAGAGAGGGGCTGCATGTTGGAGAGCTCCAATGCTACCCTGATCAATTTGCTTGTCATATGGTGTGACATGGCTGCATAAAAGGTCAAGGAGAGATGTGACAAGACTACTAGAGAGCTACCTTTGGGTTAGTGTTCACCCATCATAAAGTGCTTTAATGAAGTGTATAGCTTTGTATAGGCTGATAACTTTAGCTAAAGTTAAACAAACAAAAAAATAGTAGCAGAAAGGTTCTAGTTTGCTTTGCAGGAGGGTTGCCAGAGGACCCCGTCATAATTAGGGATACAAACATGAGCTACTTTTTGGGTTTGTAAGAAAGCTGGTTACTCAAATAGCAAACTCACTTGGTATGTACCTTTCACTTGTTGCCTTTTCTCAACCTGAAACACAGATGCAATGCTGGAGAAGGGGCAGCCATTTTGTGAATACAAGGAGATAAGGGCAGACAGTGAACACAAACAGATCATGGGTCTCATGAAGGTACCATGCTAGCCTGCTTCCAGCTTCTAAAGCAAGAGAAGAGTTAATTTTCAAATTCATTTAAGCCTCCACTATATGGAAGGTTCTGTTATCTACAGGTATATGAAACTCTTAATTGATGCAGTTTTTTTTTTTTTACTAGATTTTATAAAATAAACAGGAAAAAAATAGAAAACTTGCCTAGTAATAAAGATGTTGCTTTGGGTTGGGTACATAATCATAAATCTTACATTAACTGTTGGCAAAAATGTGATAAAACTTGTATCTATTATACCCAGGAAATGCTACTTGTCAGAGGAAGTTGTGACTGGGGAGCAGGGTTGGAAAAATACATAGCATTGGCATCTGTTGGTTCCTTAACACACAAAAGGTGTGTTAAGATGTGCCAGATGATTGGAGGGTGAACACTAGGGTAAGACAAGTTATGTGCCTTCAAGACACTAAGGAATGTATATGTTGTAAATGTAATATACAGCATGCTTTAATTAACATAAAGCAAAGGAAATGTAAAACAAAGCCAAAATGAGCTTTCACCTCACCTTGTGAGAATGGCCTCTAATTAAAAGAATTGGTGAAAACATGAAGAAAAAGGAACACTCATGCACTGTGTTTGTAAAAAAAAAATGATATGGCGATTTCTAAAAAAAAAAATTGAATGCCACATGACCTGGCAATTGCACTGGTAAGGGTTTACCCAAAGAATATGCAAATCCCAAGACAAAAGTAATTATGCAGGGGAAACCTTAATGAACTATAGTAGAGGACTATGGGTACTTTGGTTTTGGGAGAGTACAATGATGACACTAAGGAGAGATATCCTATATTGACAAAGATGTAAAATAATCTTATTAATTTTTAAAAAAGCATTACACCCTCTTATTTTTATACAGTTACTCACCAAGTCCTAGAACCAGCCTCAGTGCCCAATAACAGATGACTAAGTAAAGGAATTGTGGAAGAACTACTCAATGGCCTCATACTCAGCTCTTGAAAAAGATGGAATAATGCTTTTGGAGACAAAGCAAATGATTCTTGAAGTGATGGTGCTAAATGAAATAATTCAGGAAGGAGAGGGAAGGGAGAGGAGAGAATAAGAAAAACACAATTCAATTAATCCTTAAGGAAAATATAATATCCAAGAAAATCTGGCCTACAACAATGATGTGTGACTGGAAATCCCTAAAATAATTTTTGAGTATCAAGACTTGTACCCACAGGACTACTGAAGACTCCAACAGAATACCTATATCAGAGATGCCATTGGTGATAAAGGATCAAGGCAAAGCCTTGATGGAGAAGGGAATGCTGGTCTTCTAGACTGGGTAGTCTAGGAATGTGTGCCTTACAGGGGCAGGAGCTTTCACTCCATACTGCCTGAGTGACCACTACCAGTAACTGCATATGTAGTTCTTCTACCCAGCCTGGCTCCCTAAGGGTTATTTCCACAAGAAAAGAGTTCATTTAAAATAAGAATCAGATCATGTCACTCTTCTGTTGAAAAATCTGAAATGCTTTCCCATCTTAATTAGAAAGGTTTTACCATCCTATTATTCACAACCATGTTTCCTCTATATTCTTAGTTTTCATTGTGCTCCCCGCATTGTGTTTCTCTACATAGGCCTCATAGTAGCTCCCTGGATGCCAAACATGTGAACTAGGATTTCTTGGCTCCCTATGTTAACTGCTAATAGCCATCTTCTGTTTCTGAGCAAGGAGTAGGGAGATTAAACCATAGTCCCTAAGGAAAACAGCCATGAAAGGCAGCAGGAGGCACTGAATTCAAATCCCAAACACAGGCTGAATTATTCAGAAACCTACATCATTAGTTAATGCAATTGTTGTGAGAGAAGTTCCATTAAAAAGGGGGAGGTTCCTTAAGCCGGATACGGTGGCACAATCTTGTAAGCATCAGTCTATGGAGCGCTGCTGGAACTGGGGATTGAGACTGGGACTGGGAATTGCCGTTCGAGTCCTGCCCAGGGCAACTTTGCGAGACCTAATTCCAAAAGAATAGTTAGGCATGGTGATGTGCGCCTGTAATCCCAGCTACCTGGGAAGCTGAGGCTGGGGATTGCTTGAGTCTGTGATACCCCGGGCAACATGAGCCTGGCGTTCCATGTGCAAAAATAGCGAGACCTAGTCTCCAAAATAAGGGGAGTGAGGAGGTTCCTTGTTCTTTACCCCACCTAATGAAGTGTGGAACTCTGCGGTGAGGGGAAGCTAGAGAAGTCATGGGGAAGAAGATTTGGAGGACTCACAGGGGACAGACATGGAAGGACACACATGGAGCCAAGAGATGCAGACAGTCAGGGCAAACATGCAGGCGAGAGAAAGTGGAAAGCTGATGGTGGCAGCAGCTACCTTGATTTGCTCTCTGGTTTTGCTCCTTTCATCTCAGAATTCCCAGGTCCCTTCTCTTCCTTTCCTGTGGTTTCTTGTCAGAAGGTGTCTTACACTTGCAGGAAGTTTGCAGTTCCCAGCAACCCCACTTTGAGCCAACCCTGTTTGGCTGGGTAAATATTTACCCACAAAGAGATGGGTGACTTTGGATGTTTAACAGGGAAACTATTATACTTTCTTTTCTTTCTTTGCACCATAGCCCTATTAAAGTTCTTTTAAACTATGAATATGCTTTGCCTTTATACAGTGGATGGCAGAGTCCCTTGACAGCTCCCAAGATGGGTTGTCACGGAGCAACCCTGCACATTAACACTATAATAAATATATGGATTTTGTTTTCACTGAGAAACTTCAGAAACTTTTATTCAGGGAACAATATCTTTATCCTAGAAACACTAAAATCATTTATCTATTCCAGTATAGCGTGACCAAAGTCCAATAAATCTAGTTTTCAATATTATATGTCTATTTTGGGAAGCCGAGGAGAGGGGGATGCATAAAATAACAAAATGGAAAGTCTCTATATTTGGTCACTGTAGACAAATCTACTTGGTACTATGTGTCCAAAAAGCACATTTCTATTGGCAATTACTGGAACATATGACAAACTCCACAGAAAACAATAATCAAATGTTCGTGCTTAGATACTAAAAATACACTGGGACGATTGTGATTTCTTTATGTCTAATTTCAGCAATAATGATGATCATTATTAAAATAAATGTATAAAGAAATCAAACCACAGGTTTTGATAGAGAAGGGAGCAAAGCTCTAAATAAACACTTCTTCCTGTAATTTCATTTCCAGCAATTTCATCCTCAAAATTAATCAGGTCGTCCATAACCAGATGCAGCAATTTAATCAAGTAAAACTTACAACCACAGTGACTAACAAAATAAAGGCAGAGATCAAGTGGTAGCCAAGATTCCTTGGCTTGATGTTCCCAGAGTTCTTACTCTTCATCCATCCAATGCAAGGAACCTGGAAGAAGGTCATGGGCCATATCTCCCCAAAGCCATCATTCTCAAAACATGGTCTCCAGACCAGCAACATCAGTATCCAAAAAAAAAAAAAAACCGTCCTAGAAATGCACCTTCTTCTGGCCGGGCACGGTGGCTCGTGCTTGTAAGCTTCAGCCTATGAAGCGGCCGGGGCTAGGGATCACGGTTCAAGTCCCGCTTGGGGCCTGTAGTGAGACCTAGTTCCAAAAAAATAGCTGGGCGTGGTGGCGCGCACCTGTAATCCCAGCTACCTGGGAAGCTGAGGCTGGGGATTGCTTGAGTCTGCGGTACCCCGGGCAACGAGAGCCTGCGGCGGTTCCACGGGCAAAAACAGCGAGACCTAGTCTCAAAAAAAAAAAAAGAAAGAAAGAAATGCACCTTCTTCTATTCTCCTGCCCCCATACGTCAGGAATCAGAAGCTCAGAAGGCCCAACAATTTGTGTTTATAACAAACCCACAGCGACTGGTCATGTACACTCTAGTTGGAATCACTGCCCAAGCGCTCCAGTAGGGGGCATGAGGCAGTGTTCTATCCTGAATCCCTGGAAACCAGACTGAAAATGATCAGAACAGACGAGCATTTGTGGCTGGGAAAATACACATGGTTTAGCCAGCGTTAGGAGGATTTTCTGGCAGTATCTGTATCCAGGAGATTCCATCTAGCCTAGTCATTTATTGATATAGAATATTCTGCAACTACTTGTAACTTTAATTGATGACTTTTACCACCAATTTTCAAATAATATTTTACTGTTTTATTTACTCCAAAACTGTCCAAAGTAAAGGAGAATATGCCCAGGCTTTTCCCCTTCTGGGTTTCCCTTGCAATTCAATGGCAGAAAATCTTGGTTCCATCTAAATACCCTTTCCTCCTCTCAGCATACCCTGTCCAGCATGTACCCCAACCAACGCTGACATGTCCCTCACCTTCTAAACACTCGGTACAGATGAGTGGTCAGCAGTTCCTCCTCAAGAAAAAAAAAAGTGGGACAGAGAGAACAGTCAAATTTTTTCTAAAAGCAGTATGGGTCTTTTTAGTTCCTATGTACACCAATATGCATGCACTTGATTATGTGTGATTGTAAGAAATCTTATTATTGCCATTTATTTTTACATTCTTCAAAGGTCAAAGTCATGACTTACTTAAATGGGTATATATAGATTAACCCTTTCTCCACCCATATTTCTGTGTTCATTGTATACTGCTTTACTTCACTTGAGTGCATCGTTATTTTACACATTGTGCTATTTTATCTAACTAGTATGAATGTTTCTCCCTGATTTTATTATCAGTTCCTTGAAGGCAGGAACCACATGTTTATTTCTCATGAACTAGAAATGTGCTTATAATGAGATTCAATACATATTTGTATATATTTAATCGAGGGCTTCCTCTCCACTTTGCCCCAGGAATGAGCTTTAAAACCCTACTGTTTACTGCTTGAAACTAGATTTTTTTTCCTGATTTTAGGAAAAATAAAACACTCCTGACTGAAGTTAACCCTAAAAGGAGCAACTAAGAAAAAAAACTACATTTGTTCCTGAAAATGGCCGTGACTGGGTGTGAAGCGAGCCAGCTGTCATGCGGCACCAGGGCTCCGCTGTTGGTGCCAGCACATGGACCCCGGTGCCACATCAGCAATGTGACTCTGCTTCAGAACCTGACAGCAGCCCAAGGCTGCAGTAAGCTCCACACACATGACTGTAAAATGTCGCAGTCAAGAAGTTTTTCAGATGTTACAAATAGGCTGAAGGTTGTCACAGGAAAAGGAAGAGGAAAGGACAATTTAGTCAGTGCTATGTATGTGGAAGAAATATTTTGGCCTTGTTCCATAAATGATAACTGAAATAGTATCTGGACCAGTCAATTTATCAAAGGGAAAGAAAACAACCTGCCACTCTCACCCGGAGAGAGGAAAAATAAGGATGAGAGATGAAAAGCCTCCATTCATTTCAAAGAAAAGGCACAGTGACAAAGAAACTAGAGCAGGGCTGACAGCCCATTCAAGACAGTTATCCTGGGAGGAGTAGCCCAAGTCAGTTAGCCAAGGTCCGGCTACAAGATGCCTTTCTTTCTGTGGCAAGGGCCCTGGCCCACATCAATTGTCTAATGAAATTCCACTCATCCTTCACGACTTGCCTGCAGAGCCACTTTCTCTCTGAAATCTTGCAAAACTCTGCTAGACAATGTTAATCACCCTCTTACTCTCTCTCCCTGCATACCTGCTGCCGTGCTGCCCTTCTGGGGGTTTATGCCAGTTTAGGTGCAATTCTTGTTCCCATGCACATCAATAATGCCAGAAGGGTGGAATTCACTTCTCAATCCCCTTTCTTTCACCCACAGAACCTGCCCAGAGGCTAAAGTTTGGCCAGTCAGTGCTCAAAAATCTACTAAATTGTTCAATTTCATATATTTCCATTTCTAGTGTTATCAGCTATCTATGACAATATTTATTAAGCAACTGAGTTCCAGGCACTGTGTTGATGATTGATGTACACACCATCTACTTCAATTCCGTATATCAATCCTATGAGCAAACCTGGGCAGAAGTAAGGATACTATGACACTGACACTCACTTATTTGTTCCCTTGTTCTGGTGCATGAACACATGTGCCCCGCACCACTTAAACAACCTGGGTTAGTCTCAAAGTTCTCTGTAAAAAACACAAAGCTTGCACTGTTGTGCTTTATCCCATTTCCATATTGTATCAGCAAGATAAATGATATATCACCGATTATCGGAGAAAGGGGAACAATGAAAAATGCAAACTGAAATGGGAAAAAATATGGCACGGGAAATATTTCCTTTCCAAACGTTTCAGAAATGGCAAATAGTCTCAAATTTCCTGAAGGAATAGTTTTCAGTAGAAGGAAGATGTAAGAGAATTGTTGTGACCTCTATAAAGATATAACAGGTAGATTTTTATAGCAATTATTTAAAAACTATATCCTTGTGAAAGTCAAACCTGGGTCCCCAAATTCAGGGCAAAGGCAGAAAATGTCAGGTCACTGCATCCAGAATGCTATATTCATGGCCAGGCCCTAAATGCTTTCCAACTAGACTCCAGAACACAGCACACACATAAGTACATCAAGAACTAGGAAGGAGTTAGCTGCTATTGGGCAACTTTGCTTCCAAACAAATTCCTGAGGAAGTGGGAATCTTGGGGCAGCAAAGTTGCCATCACCCAGTACTGGCCTTTTGACCACTTGACCCCATTTAAGCCAGTGTGATAAAAGAGAAAACTCACCCAAGAAACAAACAATTATGAGTTGTGACCTGTTAGGCAAGGACTGTGAGTCTTAGAAAAATCAGCTTCATGGTGGAAAATGGGTTGGGAGCAGAGACATAAGGGGAGACAAGAATGAATGGGTGGAGACCAGCGCTCAGGCTGCTGCCCTCTCCAGATGGAGTCAGATAGTGGTTAGAGAAGATGAAGAAATAGAATTCTCCAAGTCATTTTATGAGACTGGCATAGCTTTAATACTAAGATTTAAAAATAGCAGAGTGAAAAAACAAAACTACAATAAGTTTGATTTATTAGAATGCATACAAAAATTTGTAAAAATCAAACCAAGTATTAAAACTTACAACATTTTTCCTAGGATTGGTGACAATCAAATTAATTTTTAAAAACTTATAGATTTATATAAAAGTAGAATAACAATAGCACAAAGGACAGGAGGGAAAAGACAAGTATATCATAATATTCTTATATATAAATGTACATTATATGTAATAGATACAATAATCATAAATGTCTGATATTTATATATTTACATATAGTCAAATATATAATAAATACAGTATATAATGTTGTTTGAAGATAGGCAGTACTAAGTTAAAGATGCTTATTGTAAACCTTAGAGCAATCACTAAAGAAAATAGAGAAAAATGGGATCATAATAATCCAAGTAACAAGTTCAAACTAGGATATTAAAAAATACTTGAAGATAGGCTGTATTAAGTTAAAGATGCTTATTGTAAACCTTAGAGCAATCACTAAAGAAAATAGAGAAAAATGGGATCATAATAATTCAAGTAACAAGTTCAAACTAGGATATTAAAAAATACTTAATTCTAAAGTAAGACAGAAAGAATAAAAAAAATAAGAAATACTGATGGAGAAAGATAGACAAAAAACAGTATTAGCAAGACAATAGTATATTAATAATTACATTGACTATAAAGGGATTAAAGATTCCAATTAAAGGAGGAAATTGTCAATCTGGATAAAAAAGGTAATATCAAACTAAAGTGCCTTTCAGAAAACCCAGTTTAAATATAAAGACACATAGATTAAATGTAAATTAATGGAAAAGATATCTCATGCATATACTCATCATAAAAAACAAGCTGGAGAAGCTATGCCAGAACTAGACTTCAAGAAAAAGGAATATTGACAGAAATAAAGAGGAACATTTTCTAATAAGATGGGCAATTTGTCATGAAGATTTAACAATCTCAAATGTGTATGATTTAAATAGAGCATAAAAATATTTAAAGCATCAAAGTACTTAAATAATATAGGGCATTGGAATATATTTTTGATAGAACTGGAAAGAGAAACAGACATACCTAAACTGTAGCTGGAGATCCCAACATACTCCCTGTTAGTTAGTTGATAGGTAGAGATTAAGTCAGTAAGGCTAAAGATTTGAGCACTATCAGTCAACAACACATTCACAGGACACCACACCCAACAACTACAGAATTTACCTTCTTGTACACATTAGACTATTACCAAGATAAACTTTATGTTGGTCCATAAACAAGTTTCAATTACTTCAAAAAAAGATTAAAATCATGCCCAAGAATGCTCTTTGTAAACAGTGGAATTAAATTTTAAAAAATAATAGCAAGACATAACTGAGAAATCCCCAAACATTTGGGAGTGAAGCAATCTATTTTCAAAATAATCCACAGAGCAAAGGCGAAATCACAAGGAAAACAATAAACATATTTTACTTGAATAATAAAACATAACAAAATGTGTGCACATCAACTAAAGTTATGCTTAAAGACAATTTTCTAACTCTAGGAAGTAAAGTTTAACACATTCAACCTAGAATTATTAGAAGTAAGGAAATAAAAGAAAGCCACAGAAATCAGTAGAATATAAAATATACAATAATACAACAAAAAGTTAATGAAACAAAAATAAATGGTTTACTACCTAGAAAGTATAAAGCAATAAATATTAATTGAGAGACTTTGGTTTTTCAGTTACTATTTACAATAGGAAAAATAAAATCTGAACTACTCATAGGATAAATTTAACAACAAAATTATATTAAAAACAACACTATACAAATGTAGCTACATGTAATTTTTATGAAGGGAAGGTCAATAGTATAAATTTTATTTTCTTCACAAAAGCTTAATATGTAAATTTAATGCAAATCAGTTGAAAAACTCTATTTGTCAAGTTGATCCTAAAGGACTGTGAATAGCCATGAAAATTTAGAAGACAAAAGATGTTCAGCCTTATATGTATGTAAGGGGTATGTCCTAACACATATCAAAATATATTTAAGTCATAAGGCTGTGGGAATTAAATAATGTGGGGTTATTGTAGAGAGAGAAGGGTAGATCAATAGAATAATATAGTAATCATAATGAGATATATGTGCATGCACCACAAACACACACACATACACACACAGGACACAAATCAGTGATTAAGATGTCATTGGGTCTTCATATGTAAAAAAGACAAAATTAGGCTTTTATTTCATGCCAAACAATAAATTATGGAAATAAAAATATATTTAAGAAATAAAAGTATAGAAACTTTAAAAAATTAGAACAAAATACAGATAATATTTGCATGATATTGGGGAAAGGGAACATTAAAAAGAAACAGAATAAACCATAAAGGAAAAGACAAAGTCATCTGACCTAGATTTAGAACTCCACAGCCAAAAATACTGAGGGAAAATAAAAAGCCCAAACTATCCAAAGAGTACGGATATGGGTTGGGTATTATTATGTTTGTAATAATGTTTTAATTTATTTAAGTTTTTTCCTGACCTTGCTATAAAAAAATTTTTTAATAAAATCAGAGGTTTCTTTTGATCAAATTAGGTAAATATTTGTATCTACAATGTATGGGTCTCCACTTTGTGATTTTCTGTACCTTTCTCTGTTTTTAAAAATATTTTACACTAGAGGTTAGAAATTCACAATGAAAGCTATCTGAAGAGTTATGAGAAACTATTTGCATATGTGAATGGAGTGAAATCTGTGATCGCTCTTCAGCCTTTACTTTGGTGTCACTTTAAAGTGTGTTGGAATGTGGTCTCTGCTCTGTCTTGGGCTCATATCTACACTCTCCCATCTAGCACTTCTGATTCTCCCTTTTTTTGACTTCATCATGATTTCATCTTCAAAAACATAGTAGCCTACAGACACTAGCATATTCTTTTTGATAGAGTGGAAACTCTTCTATTTCTTATCTAATACCTATTTCCTCAGATAAAAAAAAACTCCATGGAATACAGAGTGCATTGTTAGGTCTTTGTGGTATTTTGAGATCATATTCACCTTCAGGGATAGACCATGAAGGTCTCCTCTCCCTACTCTTCAAGAGCAGTGAAAGTCAGTTTTTAGGACTCTGCATTAGACCTGGCAACTTACTCTTGCCACTCCACCATGGGAATAGCTTACACCAGAATGAAGAGATTATATGAGACAGCTCTGATCACACCCACAAATACATGGCAGAACCACAGAAAATCCATAGTACTAAGTAAGCTCTTAATTTTATGAGTAAGAAATATGAAATCACTGAGATATGGGGGTGTGACACTACCCTGATGACCCCAGAAAGTGAGATGATCTCTCCTTTATGTTTCATATGAGCAAAGGCACCATTTAGATCCATTTTCCTAGAGATTCCATGAGCACGAGAACCAAGTCTGACTCATTTTAATACCCAGCACATATTACATGAAAAATTACCATCATCATCATTCTCTGTAAGATGTACAGTTCTAACTTTTGACAGGTGCTCTCCTCACAGGAAACCTACAAGCTTGGTCTCATTATCTTTATTTTACAGGTAAAGGATACAAAAGCACTGTGAGGTCTAGCAGTTTTCTCCAGAACACAATCTCTAAGTGAGAAGAACCCATAGACCTCTGTGACTCCAAACCCCCCTACTCATAACAACCAATGTGTGCCTGTCATGAAAATTTTCACAAATGAATTGACCAGCCAAGAATTGCTTGTTTCAAGTTTTATGGGAAATAAAACACTTCCAACAGAATCAATATTATCAAGGAATCATTTGGGAGGAAGAGAAAGAAAATAACTCAAAATCAAATTACTTTTGTGGAAAATAGTCTTCCTTCTGGTTTCTGATCTCTATCTGCTTCCTGTACCTGAGGCATCAATGCTATTTACCTTTGGGTGATCATTCTTAGGTATGCAAATATCCTTTTTCCCCAAGTAGAGCAACCAAGACCAGAAAATGCTTTGAGGAAAGCTGAGGGGATAGGGAAGACCAGTTATCTCTCTTAATAGGGACTTCCTTTTGTGATAGATTTGGAACCTCTAGTCAGAAACATTCATAGCAATTGGGTCAACAACTCACCCACAGACAGTCAACACAGGGAAACACTCTTAAAGATACATGGGAAGTCTGTGTTGAGTTGAGCCTGAAGTCTGCATTGTGGAAAGAGAAGAGGTGGCCCACTCACAAGCATGGAACACATAGGTTTCTAGTGTGGTAACACCCAGAAACAATCATACTTCCCACGAGAAGAGATTACCTGGGTACAATACAGGTTTTTCAAAAGCTCCCTTGACTGGGGATTGAGGTTCTGTAGAGACTGGTCAGTTATTCTTCAGCAGCCAATTAAGACTCTAACCTTTCATATGCAAATTCACCATCCTGTTGCCTTTATCACCCAGGACTTGGTATTAAACAACTAGGGATAAGCCCTAAGTTACAGAGCCACACTGAACAGAATGGATTCATCATTCCAAAGCCTGTCTACCTGCCTGTGCCATTCCTTCCTGCAGAAACCACAATGTGCACAAAGTTCCTTGCTCTTCACCATATCCTGGCTGATACCTGGGCTTCCCGTGTGACTCTCCATGGCATGGTGTGCCTTTGATCTTGGGAACTGAGAAGAGTACAAGCTTTCTTGTCAGTGGCAACTGTCTTCTGATCTGTTACCCTAACTCTTAACTCAAATTTTTATTAATCCACTACATTTTAAAAGACTGAAAGACAGCTCCCCTAACCCCCCCAGATGTGAACACCTCTACCTTTTGATTTCCATAAGGCTTTGGTAGAGCTGCCAAACAGATGGTGGGAAATGAATACCCCACACTTATTCCCACTCTTTTTCATGAGAGGAAAACGTTGAGCATAGCTTTAACTATTAAAATGTTTTTAAATGCTGAACACAGCACCCAAAGGAAAAGAATAAAGAAAATGCATTCAGTGTGGTGAGAGAATATAGCGCAGGTGAAATTACCAACAAATAGGAGATTTGTCTGAAACTATGAGCTCATATTGCCATATTTTATCTTTTTCATTGTGGTAAAATATGCATAAAATGAAATTTGCCATTTTATCCATCTTTAAGTGTACAATTCAGTGTCATTAAGCACATTTACATTATTGTGCAACCATCACCACCATCCATCTCCTTTTATTCAGCATTTTTATTCATCATTTAAAACCGAAATTATTAACCCATTAAATACTAACTCCCCACTCTCCCTCCCCCCAATTCCTGATAACCATTGTTCTACTTTCTGCCTCTATGAATGTGACTATCCCAGCTGCCCCTGGAATTATATGTAGTAAAAATTTTTAAGGAATTCCAAGTATTTTATGGAATTATCTAATTTTCTTTTTTGAAAAATGATTTGTCTTTTCTCTTTGACATTTATTTTTGCCTTATGTTTGATGAATTCTGTATAGACAAGTCCACATTTTGTGTGTGCTCAGTACACAATTTCAGTGGTACTTCACTGAAAAAGAAATTTCTATCCTGACATTTTCATAGTCACTATGTTTTTTATTTATACAAGATCAGAGCTGTTAAAGGCACAAACCACTCACATACTTAGGGTTAAACTATGTGCAGCTTATATTAAAGCTCTGTACAGTAGAAAAGTAACTATACATGACATTCCTCAGAAAACTCATGAAAGGAAATCAAACTTTTAGCAAATCAAAGAGAACACACTCTTTCTGGAATGTGTTCTGGAATCTAAAAGAAATAATTTCTCATCCATCGTTCCAAAAACCAAGAAGTGTTAGAACCATAAATATGAAACAAACCGCGGCTTCTTTTAGTGTTAACCAGTGTCAATCTTTTCAGCACAACCCGAATTATGGGGCACATGTGCTATGCAACACTGCTCTCCTAAAATAAGTAGATGATTTTCAAAAGAACTTCCTCATATTTTCACCATCAAGTCATGTAAGGTCTTTGTGAGAGTCCTTCTGTCCTTCACAGACAGTTAGGGTGGTAGACGGGAAGAAAAAGAGGGAAGACTGCAAGCAAATGAAGTGTGTTTATACACAGTAAGAGGAACTCAGGGTAGAGTATCAGAACTCAGGATTTCAAATGCAGATCTGTCACATCCTGTATGCTCAGTCAAGTTCCCCACCTCTCAGAGTCTCCGTCCGCTCAAATATGGAAGGTTACTCCTGGAAACTCCAGAATGTAGTGACATTCTCCAATCTAAAAAGGAGAACACTATTCACTCACCAAACACATGACCAAATACCCTTTAATAAGCAGTTGGTTTTGAAATCTTACCATGCTAATGATGATTAGAAAAAAATATATGCTCCATTTTAAAATGTTCTGCTCTGACTTTGATTTTCACATCTCTCTCTTTCATTCCCTCAATCTTACATGTTTCTATACATTCGCAAATACCCTAGTGATGCCCAGATTTCAGCCTCAATCTTGGTAGAATGCATCCCATGTTCCATCCATGACTGTCATAGCTTCCCGTGTGACCACGTCATCCCACCTTATACATAAGGACACTGTATCAAGTGGCAAGATGACCACCAGAACTCTGAGTCACAATAGCAGCTTAAGTGATTTCCAGCTGGAGCCAGGAGGTATCTTTCTACTGAAGTCACCCATAAATCCACCATCTGACCCTCCGCTCTGTGAAGGGCACCAGGGACCTGGCCCTGAGGCTCTAGGGAGCAAAGGTGGTCGCACTCAGGGAAGCTCAGCATCTCCCAGAGGATCAGGGATGTGTTTGCAAGGCAAGCTGATCAGCAGCAACTCTGAAGTAGTCCCCCCACAGGTGCTCAGCAGCTCAGTAGGTCAGGGTACTGGTACTGAGGATACTCTTCTCCAGGTCTCTTGTGCCCAAGCAAGACTGCCTCTATGAGGATGGTCACCTACTATCAGAGGGACTTCTTAGTGTCTCTTGTCTCTTCCCTCCAAGAATTCAAACTTCATACCGCATGACTTGTCTACCATGTTCTCTGTCCATATTCTCTGTCCATGACCACCTTATCAGCTTCCTGGGGGCCTAGGCAAGGTATGCCCCTAGAAACTTTATGTCGCTCTTCCTACCTCATCTATCCATCCCTGCCCACTTTCCTACCTTGTCCATTGCCTCTGCTTTTCCCATTTTCTTTAAATATGTTACACAATGATGAAGATACACAAGGGATGATGATTATAAAATAAGCAGCATAAGACAATCTTTTACTTTATGAAAAAATATTTACTGAAACTCTTGGAGTCCCAGATTGCATTGTGCTTTATTTCCTGCCCCCAAAATGATGACTTCTGGGTGATTATTAAGCCTGTGCATGTATCATATGTATCATATTAATGTATCCTTAAAACATATGAAATATTGTTTTACATAATTTTAAACTGCATAATTGGTCTCACATTCTTCTGGAACTTGCCTTTCTCACTGAAATTTATATATATGAGTAACTATGCTGATATATGTAACTAAATTCCATCACACTGATATGTGGAACTACATTCTATTTGCTTTTCACAACATACAATATTTTGTTTTATATTTCACTTATTCATTAAAGAACTACTGAAGCTACAAAAGAGCAGCTCACCTGTACCTGTAAATATCCTTAAATTAGAATGGAACAGGTAGTAGCTATTAAGCCCTGATTTATTATCCTTTCTCTCTCACATGGATATGATATCCATAATTAACTAAAGTGCTCAAAAAAACTCAGCTACATTGATTCCTAGAGTGATGTTTTACAAATAATCCCATGCTTTAAATATCAGAAATACAAAACAGAAAGCTTAGACTAAGTGGCCAAGGTTACCTGGTCCTATAGGTTGAATGACATAACACCAACATACCAGTTTGAGAAAGAATCTGTAGAAGACAGATTACACATTCATCCAGAGGATATTCCAGGACTTAAATATTCTAAAGGGGAATTCTACATGAATGGAGGAAATCCATCTGTCAATGAATACAATAATTCAGTCTGGCACCTTATGTTCATCTTTCCATCATCAAATGGAAAAGGAAAAGTGAACTCTAGATAACTGGTTGGTGTCAGGGAGAACTAGGTTTGGCACGTGAGGAAGTCACTGCACTAAAGAAATGGGAAATGGCAGTCACAGAAGAAGCCAATGCTTAAAGGAATGGTTGGCCCATCTGTCTGTCAGAATTGCTTCAAGAAGGAACCAGATGTCTTGTACTGGGAAAGTAGAATAATAATTTGCATTTAAAATAAAATTATATTAGAAAGCAGACATGCCTATTCTGTTTTGCTTGTTTCCAAATCATGCCCAATGTCTTCATCCTGTTTTATTGACTTTTGGAGTTAAGTACTGGGTATCTTAAATTGCTTTGCAAAATTGAGCTAAGGGGAACAAGTTACAAAAAAAATTACTTGCAAAAGAGGGCCTGTGGCTTAGCTGGTCAAAGCGCCTGTCTAGTAAACAAAAAAATTACTTGCATTCCATAAGCCACAAGTCTAGAACAACACACACAAACAGGAATGACTCAGCTGTAAGGGGAAAAAAAAGGGAACACATTTTGGTTACCTCTTTTTTCATATTCTTTCTTGAAAACTCAGACACTTCTTACCTTTATGAAAATTCTTTTCTTATTAACTAATCTCACTTGGAGGTTTAACCCACAGAAATTACCCAAGTGTTTTAAAGGTACACCACAAGCAAACCATAACAAGACAGCCAGACAAGTATTGTTTAATAAGTAAAATCACCATGAGTCATTGCTACAAGAGAACACAATGACTGAGTAAGAATAATTTGACTTTGCTAAGTCAAGCAAAGAAACTGATCTCAGTTCCTTTTATTTATTTAGTTCAAGCACCCTGTGGTTCTTTCCCCTGCTCTCTTTATCTTCCGCCTCCCCAACTAGCACAAAGGACACTATCAGAGAAAAAAACTTAGAGACTCATCTATTCACACCCACAGGCTCAGCATAGACTTACTTGTTCAAGACAGAACATGAAAGTGGTGAAACAGACCACATACATAATCCCAGGCTATCCACAAGCAGTGGCATAAGAAGAAATTTGTACAAGTTTTTGAATGAGAGGCATCTAGAATCAATCCCATGGTTTTTAGTTAAGGCTCACACCGCCTACCTGACCAGCCTGATTTTAAATCAGACTTGCCACACATTTCCAGGCCTCACATTTTCAGATAGACAAAAATTTATCACAAGGATATCATAAAAACTCACCTCTTCCTCCAATCTTATCTTGATTTTTCAAAAATACTAAAAATACAAACTATGATTCAGCTTTAAAACTTCTGTAGCACTGTCATAATAACAGCAGGCCAGACACAAGGGGGCAAGAGAGAAAATCCAATTAATCCTTCCCCCATGGGCAAACAACCTTATCAGATATTTTCCTTTAGCCCTTGCAGAAGTTTTGCATGAAAGATCCCACCTGTCAGTTTTTCATATGTTTCAGTACAAAATCTCTGAGGCAGCATTTTTATTTTAGCTCAAAGGTAAGTTTTATTAAAAATGCCTATTAGAGCCCAGCTGGTGTCAAACTGTTGGTTTGCTAACCAGGGATCAACAGGAGAGCGTATTACCCTCTCTGTTTCATAAAGATGAGCACTGCCAACTATTAATAACTTCTAAAGCTGGCCAGCTATCAACGAAGGGGACCACAGAAAGCAGAAGATACAGGGATTGAGAGGGGGCAAAGGAGAGACTGGGGAGACTCCTATGACAGTCCCCCTCAAATTATATATTCCTGTCTTAATTACTTCTTCCCTCTTTCTTGGGTCAATTCCCTCGGCAAAACTGGTTCACTCAAAAACACAACCCAGAATTACATCCTGATATTCCCATTACTATATTTGCTATATTAGCATAACATATGTTATCAAATACCAACAATGTATGTGTCAGACATAAAATGTCCCAGAAAAGACTCAGGTTCTTTCCCACTTGGAGAGGATTTGCATGGAGCAGGAATTATGCCCAAAAGAAAAAAAGAGCTCACTATCAACTCAGTCATCAGCTTATGGAGTGGCCAGGAGAGCATATGTGGAATGCAGTTGCACCATCCCAGAGGAGATATTGAATTCAGGACTGCGCTTCCCCTGATACCCTCCATAAACAAAATACCCTCAGAATTTTGTATAAGACCTCCAGGTGCTAGGTGTTGGCATCTTGGCATGTTGGCTGCCAGTGGTGTCTGGATATGTACTATGGCATCAGAGCTGATAATACCATTCATTCCAGTCCTGGGACACATGGAACCTAAAACAGACCTAGTAGATTCAAGTGGAAGATCACTGGATCTGGAATCAGTAACTCTGTGCTCTGACTTTCCAAAAATATATGCATATATTTTCTCATTTTCATACAGTTAATTAAAGCACCATATATGGAAAGCCTTGGTTTATTTTCCTTATACCCCATATGCTATGGGCACATAATGTTTTTGATTAATCCACTCTCGGAGTAAGTAACACACCCAATGCACTCCCGTGTAGACTTGTTCTCCCTCCGTAACAAGAAAGGCATCATACTTCCGACATGCACTGAGGTGAAACCTGAAAGATTCTAAAATTTGAGATGGAGGACACACCTGAACCTGTCACATTTCCCCAGACCTGCCCCAGTTCCTCTCTCTGACCCCTCTGCCAACGGCACCATCACCAAGTAGAAAATCAGAAAGTGGAAGTCACACCACGATCCTCATTCTCATTGTCTGTTCTGCCATGGAAGCAATCACCAAAGCCCACTGATGGTCCTTCCAGGTGTTCCTTCAATGTTTCGACACCTGCTTTCTCTGCCTCGAGTCAGGACCCTCAGCTCTGGTGGGCAGCTTTCATCCTGCATGGGATTCCTGCATGCAGCCTTGCCCACTCTGTCCTGTACACGGCTGCCTGGCGCCCGAAGATGAACGACATAACTCTACTGAAACCACTGTGGCTCTTTGCAGCCTTCAGGAGAAAGTTCAAATTCCTTGACTTGGCACAGACTTCTCATTTGACACCTGGTCCCTGTCTGTGCCCCTCTAAACTGCCTCATATCCACTGGGCCACACAGGACCTAAGAGTGCCTGTGCCAGGCCAACCCTTCTTTCACCTGGTTGACAGGTAACCACTTATCTACAGAAGGTGAGTTCTCTGAGGGCCCAGGGAGGGATGGGATGTCTTTTTCATCTATTGTTCTATTTCCTCTACCTAGAACAGTGTCTGGTACATAGTAGCAGATCTCTAGTAAATATGGTTGAAAGGATGAAGGAATTCAAGGCTCAGAATTAGCATCCTTTTCTCCTGGGAACATTTCTTGGTTCTCCTTAATCACAACAATCAAATCTGCTATCTTTCATGTGTCTCTTTCTGTTCACACCATCTTGCAGGTACCTGCCTTAGAGCATCTGTTGCTCTGTATTTTGACTGCTCGGTGTCCTATGTGCCTTCAACACTATGTGCAGGGCCCCTCGGGAGCTGGAACTTTTTTTCAGAAGTGGCATTAGTTTGTAACATTATATAAGCTTCAGGTGTCAGTTATACATAAACACCTGTACATGCTATATTAGGCTCATCACCAGAGGTCCAATTGCTACCCATCACCCTTGTGCAGTAAAGGAACTATCCTATGTTTGCTCTTGTATTTTGTCTCTCTCTTTCTCCTTCCCCTCTTCCTGCCCCTACCCCATTCCATCTTCAGCAGATTGGATTCAGCAGGTACCAGCTCCCATCCTGTGTCTGACAGGCATCTGCAGGCCTGACATCAGCCACAGGGATAAACAGGTCATGGGCCATGCATAAACTTTAGACCATTCCACACTCACCCTGGACAAAGAATCTCTTTTTCTAGGTAATTCATGGGGTTAACATTATCAAGGACATGTTCAGATGCACACCATCCATTCAGTTCCTGGCAACAGAGCAGCTGTCTCGTCATCAGCTACTCTAACAAGGGACAGTGATGGACTCTTCTCACCCAGAAACAGAGAACTACCTCCTTGTGCAGACAAGAAACAATGTACAAAGGTACTATTGTTGAGACATGACGTGATAAACATTACATGTCCTATTTGATAGGCTTTGCTTATTCAAAGGCTGCCTAAGGATGTAGGCGAAGAGAAAGCTACAGATGGACTGATGAGAACAGTTCAAAAACCGCTTAGAGGTATAGATGGGACAGAGAAATCAAATGCATTTTCTCTGAAAGATATATAAATCCATTCCAGTTGAGTCCATTTTTCTTCTTCTTGCGCCTGAATGAATGAGACAGGATGGGAGGGATTCAGGTCACTTAGTTTAAGATGATGGGACACATCACCTGCAAGAAAGATGCTTCTTTATCTGGTCATTTCTCACAGCTCTGGGGAGTATTTAGAGATTATCTCTTTCCCCAGCTGTAAGAACACTGACTACAGGGCCTGCAAATAAATCAACTGGAATTGGGAAGAATAGTACATTTTCCCCAGAAGGTAACTATTAAAAATCACTGTGCTGAGGCTTGCTCTGTCCAGATAAATCGTTTCTGTAAAATCTGAACAAACAGCAAAGACCCCCTGTGTCCACTGTAGTCTGAGTCCACAGTGGGGAGGAGAGGGAACGGGCCAGCAGGCCTGATACAGATGCTGTGTCTCCACCAAACAAGCCTGTGACCTGCCCGTATGTCCTGAGTCCCAGGCGGCTGACAGATTCAATGGAGGAGAAAATAACACCAACATCTGAGGGCCGGCATGAGGGTTCGCTGGGAATCTGCAAGGATTTGAATTTAAGAGCCTGACACATAATAAATAGGGGTGATTATTATCATCATGGTTTTGCTTCAAATTTCTGGTGGTTTGAGATAACTTGTGAGATAAGAAAATGTTTACTGGCTCTGGAAATTGTTTCCTGGCTCTGGAAATTTTAATTATCTTGGTTGCCACAACACAAAGTGAGTGCCAGTTAGAGTTCTGTATGGTGAACATGGTGAGGGCCAGGTAGGCTGGGCCTGGATGCAAGACCTTGACCTTAAGGGTGTTATTGGTGAAATGCATTCCTTTAGAAAAGATATGTTGCATTCCTTTGGAAAAGATATCTTTTCCTTTGGAAAAGATATTTAACCACCAAAGACTTCATTAGGAGATGAGGTCTTCCAGAGGGCACTCAAGTTCCAAAGAGGTGATAAGGACAGGTTCTGATCCAGAGTGACAGTGGTCCTTGAAAGGGGCCGGCAGCACACAGAGGGAAGAGCACGTGGACACCCAGGGGAGGCAGCCATCTCCAACCAAGCAGAGAGGCCTCCAAAGGAACCAAATCCGGATATTAGATTTCTAGCCCCTAGTCTTGTGAGACA
This sequence comes from Uropsilus gracilis, assembly GCA_004024945.1. Lineage (NCBI taxonomy): Eukaryota > Metazoa > Chordata > Mammalia > Eulipotyphla > Talpidae > Uropsilus > Uropsilus gracilis. The sequence continues at coordinate 42,721 of PVHY01006999.1, read as the reverse complement.
GGATGCTACTGTGGTTTAAGTCACCCTGTCCATGGTACTGGGTTACAGGAGGCCCAGAAAACGAATACATAGCCCATCTCCACCCTAAGGGACCTATACCCAAAAAGATCACTGCTTGATGATCTTCAACTTGAAGTAAAATGGAGCAATTTTTTTCGCATGTTCAGAAGTTTTATTTGAAAAACTGCTTTCAAGTAAAGAAACAGCAGAATTGAGTTAACCTTCCCTTCTCACTACTCTCATCCCAAATGACATGTCAAGCCATGCCACAGAGATGATGCTCAATATTCCACCTCATGAGATTTCCCTGAATCCAGGCCATTGTGTCTAATTTCCTCCATGATTCCCAATTGGATGTCGCTGTCTCACCTCAAAAATCCAAACCCAATATTATGAACCACACTTCCCCTTTCCTGGTCTGTCAGCAGAGTCTAGACCAGGACCACCATTTAACCTGCAGACAAAGGTCACGCTATAGGTATTTCCTGCCTCATCTCCCCACTGTCTTATCTGTCCACCCCACAGGGCCATCCACTCTTCCCCACTAGACTCTCATGAATCTCTGCCCTCCTCTTCATCTCATGGGAACTTTGCCTGGCCTACCGTATCCGCCTCACACAGGTCTTTTCAGGGATTCCTGCCTCTACAGTGCCCTCACTTCAGAATGGCCCATGTTGTCTTTGTAAAGCAGATCTGATGTCAGTGTAGCAGAAAACATTTCACAAGAACTCTCCTGCCCTGCTGGTGGGGGTGCAAATCATAATGTCCACATTAGAAAATTGCTTGGCAGGATCCATTAAAGCTAAATATATGTGTGTTCTAAGCCCTGTAGATTTCACTCTTAAGGAAACATTGAATAGAAAGATGAAATAGAATCACCAAATAGTTCATAGTGGTAGTGTTTCAAAGAGCCAAACATAGGACTCTACAGCCAAAATGATAAATAAATGAAATTATATTCACACAGTAAACTATCGCTACATAAGCAAAAAATGCTTGAGTCTTGTATTATTGACTAAAAGATGCCTAAAAAAGAATTGAAAAGTGTGACTCCACCTATAGGAAGTTCAAAAATGGTCAAAATTCATCTATAGTCTTACAAGCTAGGAAAGGGTTTACCTGGGTAACTGGGAGGTGGTATGGGGCTTTGGGATGTAACTAATGTTCTGTTTATTGACCTGGGTGCAGGCTACCTGATGTGTTCATTGCAAAAATTCATAATCTAACCCAATGAATTTTTTTATATGTACATGCTATCGACTAAGTGTTTGAGCCACTGCAAGATTCACATGGTGAAACTCTATACCTCCCAATGTGATGACAATGGGTGGTGGGACCTTTGGGAGGTAATTAGGATTAGAGAAAGTCACCAGGGCCTACATGCAATCAGTGCCTTTATAGCGGGTGAATGCTCACTGCTCTCTGCTCCCTCCTTGTGAGGACACAAGTCTGCAACCAGAATTCAACCACATTGGCACCCTGATCTTGGATGCCATGGTGTGTTAGCTGCTGTCTTTGGCCAGGCCGAACATTGGAACATCACTGTCTAAGATGACAGTTGACCCTAGCGCAATGCTGGGGTTAGGGCTACTGGCCATTTGCACAGATGCAAACCTGCATGTCATTTTTGACTCCCCCAGAAACTTAGCTATTTATAGTCTGCTAATGACTGGAAGTTTTACTGGTAACATAGACAGTTGATTAACACATATGTTATATGTGTTCACATATTCTCACATATTCCTGTACTCTCACAACAAAGGAAGCTGGAGAAAAGAAAATGTTCAGAAAAGCACAAGGAAGAGAAAATGCACTTACAATGTTGAACTGTATTTTATCAATACCAAGGTTTACATCATCTGCCTACAAAATGAATTGTATGTCAGTACCCCTGTCAATAATGTCTTATGATACAATATACTGTAGATGTTTTATGTATTACTAACACTAGACAGTAAATCAAATTTTCCAATAATTTCTATTTTTTTAATCCATGTGTTGGTGGATCCATGCTGTTTAAACCTGCAGTGTTTTCAAGGGTTCAAAGGGTTGAAACACTATCTTCCCATAGTGAAATTGGAAATTTTAGCATTTTAATTACATTATCCCCACAGATCTCTTCTCATGACGTTTTGTTCTATGAGCCCTGTTCCCACATAGAGAGAACCTTGCAGGAAAGATCTGGTTGTGAGGTTGAACACATTATCCTTGGTTGCTTGAAATTAATTATTTGAATTTTCCTCAATGGTATTTGTAATGTGCTTTATCCTTGGTAAAATTTGTCCTTATAATGCTCAGCCTTTCAATTTAGTCTCTTACGTAAAAACACCATTAAATTTTATGAGCACTCTATTTACTCTAGTTTTCAAATCATTAATGTACTGTTGGATAAGACCTGATGATCTGAGGGTCTTGAGAAGAATGATGGGTAGGAAACATGACAGAAAGGGGTTGAAATGCCAACTCTGTGTGTTCCAAGCTGAGAGCATCTCTGCTTCCCACCTAGAGCAGTTATGATCACTTACCTGCCCTGGGCTTTAAAATCATCTCATGTAAGGATATAGATAAAAAAATAAGTTTATACCCAAAAAATATAAATACATACATACAAATAAAATTCTCTCAATATGAACATCATCCTCTTAGAGAAGGTTCAGGAAAAAAGGACTTCCAAATGTTTTGTGGTGATTCTAACTAGAGCATGAACTTTTCCTCCCAGGAGGAATGGTAATATTTTCCACCCATAGAATGGTAATAAATGGAAGGAGATATGCCAGAGTCTGAGCACAGAGAGGGCACTCAGGCAATCTGGTCTTGGGTGTGATGTTCTTTCTATGACCCCATGAGAAACATGTCAAGCCCTTCACACAATCTCTTCCACAACCACCTCTCCACATGAAATAAACTGAAGCTCATGAGTGGATGCTTGGAATACATCTTTATATGTGGTAGTGGGAAATTACATGTAATGGGAGATTATTTTAGAATGTAAAAAGAAATATGAAAACCAAAAGCAAATGTCAAAACCAATTTCTTAAATAATTGCTTATCTGGGATACAAGGAACCTGCCTCAAAAATATGCACTTATCTCAAAAAAAGCAGTAACCCCAACAATAACTGTGTATGGAAAATGGAGTTGAGTAGATGAGTAATTTAAGGAGAATTTACTTCTACCGGTTTCTACAGCATTGTCAAGATTATGCTCCTGTCATCTGGATTGGTTTAAAATAAAACTCAGTTGGTTTGTTTTTTTTTTTAAGAACAGATGGAAAGAGGGACACAAAGGCAAGCAGTATGCAAACAACAGCAGAATTTCAAACAGTAGTGAGTAAAGAAATGGAAAATAAACATAAGTCTAGGAAATAGCTACAACTTCGGTACTAGAAAGATATTTCCCAGTCCATCATGCAGACACAAGATGAAGACTTTCCACTACTGTCTTCAGTTAACACATCAGACTATGGGTCTGTTAGGGGCCAAGAGAGAAGGGGGTCCAGGGTCCCTCACCAGTGGAAGCTGATAAACCAAAGTTCAACTTTCAGGAGCTTTTTATACAGTTAAATCAATAAAAGAAGCTGGGAGTAATAAGAAAGCATTTTCAAGCAAATAGAGAGAAATAACCCTACAAGAACCAGTGTGACACATACATTTTTTTTCATTACTGAGATGAAGAATAGTTTTAAAAGAATGAAAGAAAGCCAATGTTAGAGGCAGCAAAATGCCTACATAATTCAATAGAGTAGATGATCAAGTACCAAAGAAAATTCTCATGGTTGAGACACTGGGATTGATCTGTCCAGGCAATAACACTGCTCTGTCAGGTTGTTTGCCTGCCATTGATGCAGGGCCCAGAGAAGGTGCCTGGGGTCCCTCACAGCACTTTCCTCTAGCCAGGTGAGGGCCTCTGTATGGCATTGCAGACAATCCCCAAGGAAGCTCGTGCTTCCCCTTTGGAAGTGAAATGGGAATCTCAAGCCTCTGCAAGTGAATCTATTGCCATCAGCAACTCTCCCCTCAGATGTGGACAGGCAGCAGAGATGAGAGAGACCATGAAGATCTGCTGCAGATGCTGGGGGAAGGCTTGACTGGGTGTCTCTGAGGGCTCTGGAAGCAATTCAGAATTGTTCCCACTCCCCACCCACACAGGCACTACAGGCACACACACACCCCACACACACCCCACATGCATTTTTACACAAACATTCCAGAAACAGACACACATGTACACAAACCACACATACCACAGCACACACAAAATACAAGCATACATATACAATACAACACACATGCATCATATACCATACATACATGTACATGTGTGCACAAACTGGCATGCAGCACATCAAAGAACATGCGCATGGGTTATCCATGAACACACATGTTCACACACTTTAATTCCTCTACCTGCTCTGGTTATCTTCTCATCACCTCTCCTTTCTTTTTCTCTCTACAGCCCACCTAGTCTACCCACCCTGAGTGGACTTCCAGCCTGCAGATCTCACAGATGCTCATTGGTCTTGCTGACATCATTCAGGTTTAAAGTTAGTTAAACTGAGTCCTGCCTTCAGCGCATGGATCTGTGTCTGGAGAAAACTAGGATGGAAGGGCAAGTAAAAATGCAGTGGGCATGCCAGCTCAAACCACTTTAGACATCACCACTACCAACTACCAAAGACCCTCACAAATCCAGGCTACTCCCCTTGCACCCCTACCCTGAAGGGTTCAGTCACTCTACCCTGAGAAAGATAAATTCCCATGGGCCCATCTGGCTATATTAATAAGACAGCATTTAAGTTAACTATGGAAGAGATTCATTAAGTCCAGGCCAGTTATTAAAGATATATAGGTAGTATTTGTGAATGATATAGAATCTTGTAGGGAACTGGTCATAGCTTCTATATTTGATATATTTTAAAAGCTGCTTTTTAGGACAGTGGCATTATAGGAAGGACACTAGGTTCAACTACATTCACTGTTAATACCAAACATCTTCGTGATTGTGTCCTAATTGGTACTTCCTGATTAAATACTGGAGCTCAGGTTACAGGGGTGGGTGCAGGGTAATGGCAAGGTCACATCCCTCTGGCAGTCCCAAGTTTCAATTCCAAGAAGTCATATTTGCTCTATCAAAGTCAGCAAAGCCAACACCAACCCAGATACTATTTGACATTATAAGGTCACACGTGAAGTGGGTCTGATCGATTGGCACAGAAAATGCTAGTATTGCAGCAGTCAGTCCCTGCAAAAAGGTCTCACATGAACCACAGGAGGGCTTGAGATCAGGGCAGGGCACATTAAGAATCATGCTTCCCTCTTGAGGGTGTCTTCATAGGGGAGAAAAGACTCAGGGCACTGGTAGTAGAGTGACACACACAGGCAGTTCTGACCCAGGCTGAGACTGAATTCAGGCCTCCCTCATAGTCTGGGCAAGAGCTGAGTGATGGTATGTGACACTCCTGATTGGAAGACTGAGCCAGAGTCAGGGGTGTCCCACTCCTCCTAGGCACAAGGTAGGGTCACCCAACAGGGGAGTGGACAGAAAACTCCTTCTGGCAGACTGACAGATTCGTAGCTTACCTATTAGCATTGACACTTGGGGTCAGTTCTTTATACACACAACCCCAGAAATAAGACTTTTTCAGACATTACCCAAAAATAGAAAAAAAAAAAAAAAACACTTGGTTAGTTTTCACTGTATCAAGGCATGGATCCAAATGAAACTGCAGAAGCAAGCCGAGTGCAGCCAGACAGGGATCCACTGATTTCAAAGGGAAACCTCTGCAGATCTGCACTCTGCATCGAGAATATTATGGACCATTTTTTCCAGATCAAAATAATGTTCTATACCCACGTGACTGATGGCTGTAGAAAGCTAAGTCAAAGGCTGCACGTTGCTGTTACACCACAAAGGATTCAGAAATGAAACACCAAAGGCATCTGTGGGGAGACCAACAGGAGAAGGGAGGGGGTGACTTGGTGGGGGTGGTACTGTTCCTTGGCATATGATGTTCAGTATGGACTCAGAATACTATCCTGGTTTAGAATACTAAACCAATCTTACTATTAAAAGAGAAAAAAATGACAATTTTCAATCACACTTAACCCCACAACTTATAGGCAAAAGTCATTTACAGCCTTGCAAGGGATGGAGACAATCAACAACCAGAAATCAAAGGATGAAGGGTAGTTAATTATATTGGGCATGAAAAGATTGCAGGCCTTCCTGAAAGAAAACTCCAACCATATTGTGGACCCAGAGGCTGCCCGATATGTCCACCATAGCAAGTGGGGCTGGGATTTGGGATGGGTTGACTTTTTTTTTTTTGAGATGACATTGATTTACAATATTGTATATGAGTTAGTGTAGGCTCTTTCCCAAAAGCTGTTGCTGCCACATTGCATCACTGCCAAGATGCCATAGTCCTCCACCATAGTATATTGTGCTCCCTCTCCACTTTGCTCTCTTCCTTCCCCCTTCTGCAGCCTCAGTTCTACAGTCAGCTTTCTAGGATTATTGGTTTGGCTTTATCTGGCTTGTTTTGTTTCTCTGTATCCCACATGTAAGTGACAGCACCTGCTATTTGTCTTCTCCTTCTGACTTTGGTTCCTTCAGTTTTACCCATGTTGTCTCAGATTGTAAGTAGCTCAAGAGGAGATCTGAACAGTCAGTTAGCCATGGTTGAACCAACCCACCAACAGAAAGGCACTGCTGGTCACAAAGATTTTGAATTCAACTACTTCCTCACAGTTCTGTCAAAGAGAAGACCACCTCACAATGTGTACAGAAGGGTAGTTCACTGCTCCTCCGGCTGCCCTCAGGAAATGCATTAAGTGACACAGGTGACTGTGCTCACCCCCAACTGCTTCCACAACCTCCTCCCCTCGTCTGATATCTGACAGGTCCCCTTTCTCTTAAGAAAGGTCTGGAACTTTCTACTCCTCTCCTGACCCCCATCAAGTGCTGCCCTCAAACGTAACAAAGTTCTGAGAAGAAAATGACTAATAATTAACAAACCCTCCACAGAGTGCATACAACCCAATCCCAGGGGATCTGTGACTAGTCTCTCAGGAATTCTTTGGAAAGAAAGGGAAGATGGTAGAGCCTAGACTTGCTGCAATAATGATTAAAGTCAGTTCTGAAGATTCCCTATCCCCAGAAGAGGGTTTCTGCCCTGGTCTGTGTGTGCCCAGGCCCCACTCTATTGCAATTAAGTGCACCTCTCCAGCAGAAGGAAGGAAAATACCGAATATACACCACCAAGTTTGAGCTTCAGAAAGAGACTCTAATATGAACACATCCAGCCTGCGGTTTATATAATTTTTGTCAAGAACCCTTTTCACTCTGCACTAGAAACTAGCGATTCTGCTTCCAAATTCAGAACAACAACAGAGCCTCACTTGTGGTGGTTTATCTTTCAGACCCACTCTCCTCCTGAGGCCCACCATCTGCTTACATCACTGCTTTTCACTCATCACACATTCATTACAGCAACCTGACAGTTCTGGGTATTCTAGATCCTAGACTACGCCCCTTCAAAATAGCACTCTCTCTACTAAGGAGCTTCCCCTGAGGATCCAACAATAGGGCCTCCTCCTCCCACTCAGGAAAGGCACAGTACATTCCTCAACACCTGCCTTAAGAATTGCAGGGAAGGCTGGGCGTGGTGGTGCATGCCTATAGGCGGCAGCCTAGGAAGCCGCAGTCTGGGCCAGGGATCATGGTTCGAGTCCTGCCGGGGGCATGTAGTGAGACCTAGTCCCAAAAAAATAGCTGGGCATGATGGCGCATTCCTGTAATCCCAGCTACCTGGGAAGCTGAGGCTGGGGATTGCTTGAGTCTGTGGTACCACAGGCAATGGGAGCCTGCAGTTCCACAGGCAAAAATAGTGAGACCTAGTTAAAAAAAAAAAAAAACATTTTGCAAGGAAATCCTGTAGCATTTCCCTGACTAGCTTCAAAACTGTACTACCACTCTCACACTTTCCAAAGGCCCTGGATTTGATTTCATGTTATTTGCTTCTTTACCTGTCTCAATGAGAACAAAAACATTTTTTTTCAACTAAGATAGCAGCTTCTTTGAGGATGTATGGCTCAAGGCTGGCCTAAGCCTGTCCAAGAGCAAGGACACCCAGGAGAGTTAGAATTGGAGCAAGATGAACAATGCAAGCCCTCAGGAGGAAAAAGAATGGGTGGGGGGGAGGGGGAAGGATATGAAGGGGAAATGGGAATAAAGGATAGAGTGGAAAAGAGAAAAAAGTGAAAATGAGAGAATAAGGCCAGGAAGCAGAGTGGGGTGTTTGTGCTTGATAGGGCTTCACTAACTCAACCCTGAACCCCATGCACATGCTCCTGGTTGTTTTCAAAAGCAGAAGTAACACTTTATCTTTTAATCCTCCAGAGATAAGGTTTTGAACTCCTTTGTCTGCTGTCCTGTAAGCAGAGTTTCCAGTTATACTCACTACCAAGACACTCCTGCAAAGTGAAAAGGATATTAGCAGAGGGGTACTATGCTCTTCTTTTCCAGTCATAGGGTCTCAGTGCTCTGCTCATTTTCTTCTAGAGAAGGCCTCAACCAAATGGATGTCAAGGTTTAGTAGACAGTGTCCTTGCATTAATAAGCACAGATTCAGATTGCTTATTAATCAGGTTTACTAGTCCATCAGCTTATAATTATTTGCTTGGAAGTAAACATTAATTTTCTCCTCAAATATAACTGTATAGGAGGCTCCATATTCCCTATAACAGAGTAAGAAAGGAGGAATGATGGGTAACACCACCACCAAAACATAAAGGTCATGGGTTATGCATCCGAGCCTCCTTTCTCAGATTTGAAAATGAGCTCCTCTGCCCTGCACACTCAGGAGGGTTTACCAGCAGCCTAACTAATTAAAATCTTCTGTATATCTGTGGGGATTCTCCTGTGCTGTGAGCAGGCGCTCTCTGCTTCTCCTGGGCACCATGCTATTCCCTCTATTATTATTTTTAAACACAGTTCCAAACCTCTCTAAACTGCCTCCAGTCTCTAGCCACAGGGAGGAGCCTTACAGGAAGCAGCCCAAATTCTTCTGTCACTGCCTATTCTCTAAAGCAAAATCAGTGTATCTGTTGAATATTAAACTATGACTTTCTTTAAATCTGTTTCATTTCCAGCCACTTGGAATGATGGTGTGATAACTAACCATAATTGTGATTCAGTGAAGGATAAAAAAGAGGATTTAAATAAAATATCATGGCCCTGAGTTCTACCTACTGTTAAGAAGCCAGCCATCTGGAGCATTGCAGCAAGGTGGGTGTTAAGAGGACACACACACCCCATCACGTAACAGAGCCAAAGATCCAAAAGCAGGCATTCAGGGATGAGTGATGTCACACAAGCAGCATGATAGTTCTGATTTATCTATTATTTTTATTCTGCATCGTACAGGAATAATCTGGCTGACCAAGTTGCTTGGTGAAGTCTCAGAAATGCCACATTCCATAGGCACTTGATCCCAGGAAGTGGCACCCTCCTAGGAAGTGGCACCCTCCGAAGGCACAGAGGATGCGCAGACCGTAAGCTTTGCCACAGCGCCCTCTTGTGTCCAAGGGACTGCAAGAACACACTTTTCTGAACCCATCCCCGTTTAAGAAACCCTATTATTATTTTAATTACAGATTAATTACACCCTTTCATCAAGGTTGAAAGAAGAATCTATACAAAGCATGACGGCTAGAAATTAGAAGACAAGCTTTTTGCTTCTTTTTCTTCTTATTGTGACATCATTTCTTTGCAAGGCTTTTTCAACTTAGTAGTAGGGGGACTCTGAAGTCAAACTCTGCGTTGAAGTCACGGTTCTCTGGCTTGCAAGCTATCCTTTAGCAAGTTACTAAATCCTGTGTCTAGTACCTATCCTTCAAGGTAATGGTAATAAATGCTTTGAATGTGCCCAGAACCGGAACATGGTAATAAATGTTAGCTGTTGGTCATTATTATTATTATATTTTTAACAAATGAGAGAATTATTACATTTGTGCTTGAAGTGACTTTGGAGATAATTAATTCCAATCTCCTCATTTGACAGATGAGGAATCTCCATTCCATAAGAGCAAAGTGATCTGCCCAATATCACCTAGCCATTTGCTATTGAAGCTGAAATGAGGGTTGAATTTTTCTGGCTCTGCAGAGCCCAGGCCATTAGCTGTCCATATAACAGCATCCTCAGGAAGTGCCCTAAATGTGCAGGATGTGGACTGTGGAGCAAGGCTTTGGGGGCTTCTGGGCACTGCAGGAGTGGTGCTGAATCTCACTCACAACCAGTCAGAAGTCTGTATTAGATAGGAGGGAGATTATGATCCACTTTTTACAAAGATAGTATAAGGGTGAAGAAAGCGGTAACCCAAGATGAAGCACAGAACAATGGAAACTACCACCTACCTAAAAGCACAGGTTCATACTCTTGCAGGACGTCTAAAATGATCACATACACAAAAAAAATATTAATATCTAACTCCTATAAAACTGTCTCTACAGTAAAAGTTTCCTGATCCTTCACATCTTCTGAGGAATAGCTGACTCCATGGCCAAACTTCCAGAGAACTTTGTACAAATGTGGAACAAAGAGGATATTGGTTACAGAACTGATTCTCACACATAAGGGTTCAATTCACTTTGCTTTTAAAAATGATACTGTATCACAAAAGAGCAGCTGCTGTATGATTCCATTTTTATGGGATATCTAGAATAATCATATCCATAGAGATAGAAAGCAGAAGAGAGGTTTCCCAAGGCAAGAGAATGAGGCGATGGGGAATTATTATTTGGTACGTATGGCCAATGTCACCAAAGAAATAGATACCAATCTGCAGACTGGTTAGTTCTTAACACTTTTAAATCTCAACCTAAGGTATGCTGACTTCAGATATGAACTATTAACAAATGGCAATTACCAGGTTCACCAAATCAGCATGTTTGCACAGCAAGTGCTCTAGACTAGAGATGCCCTCTCGCAGTTCACCCACCCACCAGTTGTAGAATGGTTGTGAAGAACCTCACATTGCTCCTCTAAATCACAGACTCCCTAGGTCTCTGACAATTCAGTCATCATATTGTGGTCTGGGCCCAGAACTGGCCTGGAGTCCATACAGCCTATTGTCACATACTTCCCAATGATATACTTGAAAAAGTTCCCCAAAAGATTCACTTGTGCTCAGATCACAATATTAGGCACCAACTCAAAAAGATATACTTTGTGGAATAATCGAAAATGCAAACTGTAAAATTGAACAGTGGATTGCACACATCAAAAACAAAAGGAAAGCAGGAAAAACAACAGACAAGATTAGGTTTAAGTTATTCTTCTTAACACTCATCCATTCTCTTTCAGCACCTGTACCTGCTCAGGTTTTCCAATGACAATCTCAGTTGGTGAACAACAGAGCAGCTCTGTAAGGCATATAAATGGAAAACCAAGCCTATCTTAAGATCCAGTTTAGATATATGAGATGTGGCATGGGAGTGGAGTGGAGGGAATAAAATGTCTAAAATATCTGTTTTCACCTGAAAATGCCCCCCCAAACTGGTATAAATAGAAAATTAACAGGATCACTGTATAAGTAGGAGTGTTCTGTATGCTTTATACAACTAGCTAGATTTGTAAGGCAAAAAACAATATTTATGCTCAGAGCTTCATAAGTTGCTAGCTGGCTCTATCCAGCAAAAAGATGTATGAAAATGATCTTCATTAAACATAGATATGCTTTAATATCTATAGTCACCCTTTTTCATGAACAGGGACTAAAGCAGGATTCCCCTATGTAACAGCTGGGAGCATTTTCTCTTGGGGGCACAGTGATTTCTCCAACTAAGGAAGCACTAATTCCCCTTTTTGATTCTGAATTTCCTCTCCTGGACTTCCTTCCCAGCTAGAGCTTTCTTGCTTTCTTCCCTCCTCCTCCCCCATCACGCCTCAGGGGATGGGGAACAGACTAGCCCTTGGCAGTAGCATCTTTATTATTCTTGCAGAGAGTAGAGACAAGGGACTCGTTACCCTATTTTCTCAAGAAGTTCAGGACAAAGAAACAGATGAAGAAGTCTAAGGATTCTGGTATTGGGAAGCTACTGTGATCTGTCTCTTGAAAGTTTTATGAGTTTAATCTCCACAAAGGGGCTGAAAGAACATATTGTCTTATGAAAAGTAATGGTTCAAATTTATCTGAATTTGACATGAACTAGACTTCCGTGAAAAGAATGTTTTATAAACCATGTCAATCATAACTGAATTCTTATTAGTTCAACATTTCTGCGGCAGTAAGGTTGCTGGCCCCGAGAGGCATCATTATGCCCTCTGTACACTGTGCATGCTGACGCTTGGTGCTGATCTATAAGCTGGGGAAGTCATGTTTGTCATTTTATTACCGCTTATCAAAAAGAAGTGACCAACTTTATCATATAAAAACCATCGAAGTCTTTTGGAGTTTTCCTGCACTGATTCAAATATCAGTTCTGCTCTGTGTCTCTGTGATTGTGGGCTGGTTTTACCCTCACAAGCCATGGTTTTAGCAAACTGAAAACATGAGGTCTACCTTCAAGGTGAGGAGCAAACTAAATAATATTTATAAAGTACTTCCAGTCCTGCCTGGCACACAGGAAGCCTCCAGTCAGCAGCAGCTACTGCCACCACCACCATCATCATCATTCTACACTGCAAGTCATTTTGAGATATTCTCATTCATGGTGTGAAATTACTGCCAAAACAATGTTTTCCCAAATGCAACAAAATTTCCTGAATGTTTCCCAGGCACTTGAAGAGGCTCTGAGACATTTATTAAATCATCTATAAGGAAAGAGGAGTGAGGATGTCCCTGTTCTGTTTCTAAAGCATTAAGTAAGGATTGCCTAAACCTCCCCTTCAAGTAATAAAACTTCAAAAGGCAGTCATGCCAAACTGTGTTATTTGAAGATAAAAATGATTACTAAATATCAAAATGGAAACAAATCACCAAGTTCATCTTTTAATAAGCAGGCTATTATTCTTAAAGGAGAGATTCATAACTAAATAGGATAACATACCAAAACAATGGAAAACCAATCACTGCCTGAGTAGCCCTTTTTAGAGTTCAAATATGATACCACCAAGGAACCCTCATAATGGACACAATGCAATGAGTGACAAGGGCACCAAGAACCCCACCCCTGCCCAGCCTGGTGATGCTGGCAGAGCTACTTCTGTCCTTCAGGAGCCAGGGTCTCCCCTGATCACAGATGCTGTTACTTGCACTTTAGGGATGTTTTGTAAAGCAGAAATGAAATAGTTTATAGTGTTTCTTATAATCTAAAATTTTAAAAAAATCCCTGCATTGATTATATGGTGTTGGGGATCCAGCTCACTCACTACTTAGCAAAACTTGTCAAATTTTCAAGAATTTTTAAAGCTACTTAGACACCACTGGTAACTAGAAATCAGTCATGATGGTCAGACATTGCAAATCAGTTGGTCAGCTCACCACTGGGTCTAGTCAATACTGTAAAGTTTCCTAAGCCTACAGATGAGTGAACAAAAGTTCAGAGAAAAAAGAAATCTATTATCAAGTGATAGATGTCTATCAGATTCTTAAATTGTATTGTATTGGGAAAGAATGGACAGTGTATAACATAATTAAATACATTCATTCCTAAGATAAGAAAACATTTTCTTTGTTAACAGTCAGGAATATGAGCATATACTGTGACATGAAAATGGAAAAATGATTCCTGTAACTGCAATCTGTTGAGTCTTCTTGGGCTACACTGATTCTGAGTGACATTGTCAAGTGCATTATCATTAAAGATCAACTAAAATGCAAAGACAAGTTAAAAGTCAGGAAAATGTTACAGAAGATAAAAATGGTCTTGCAGTGAAATCTAACCCACCCACCCCCAAAGAAATACAAAGAAATAAATTAGATGCTAAGGAAAAAAATATGGGTACTTTCTTTCTGAGAAAGAAGGCAAAAAAAAAAAAAAAAGAAAGAAAACTTGTCATAAACAATGATAGGAAAGTTTTGGGTTTTGTTTTGTTTGGTTT
>PVHY01006999.1:0-28578 GCA_004024945.1 Uropsilus gracilis | reverse complement strand
AATCCTCAACCTCAGCTTCCCAGGTAGCTGGGATTACAGGCACGCACCACCACACCCAGCTATTTTTTGGGACTAGGTCTTGCTAGGCGCCCCCGGCGGAACTCGAACCCTGATCCCTGGTCCCCACTGCAGCTTCCTAGGCTACCACCTACAGTCATGCGCCACCATGCCCAGCTTACATCGTTGGTTCTTTGTTAGATAATCAGTCTCCTCACTGAAGGATTTCAATCCACACAGGGGCTTTACCCAAGAACACCAGGCAAGTCCCTATTGCTGATAATTCAGTTTAGGACACAGTATGCTGACAGGAATAGAAAAAAATAATAAAAATGGAGGGTTTTTTTTTTTACTTTTTCTTAAGAAACAAAACTAAAAACAAGGAAAAGACTGGTATTTACTGATACAAATGACCTTAAAACACTGACAAGATCCAGAACCATTTTCAGTTGCTTGGGTCCAAGATGATGCCTGGATTTCTGTAGACAAATCCAGATTAAATCCCAAACTTCCTTTATCACCAAGCCTTTCACAGGTGATGACAGCAAGCAGTCACCTTGCCATGTGAGCCTTCAGACGCTTTATCAGAATTAGCATGATCTTGAAATATCAGATGGGGGAGGTCAAGGACAAGACAAGACAAGGAGCTGGGGTCAAGTTCCCTCTGGACCCTGGCTTCTGACTAAGTCAAGCTTAATCTACTTTTCTTACCCTTCCTCCCTCCCCCATCTCTACCCCCTCGCTCAGGTCTCCTTCTAATGGTTCCTTTTGCTTTCTTAAGAAAAAAAAAAAAAAAAAACTCGATGAAAGTGCAAAAATTAAGAAATCTGCTTACAGAATGAGGCAAAAGAGATCTTGAGGCAGCAATAAAGATTTCTGATCAAAACAAATCAATAAACAAAACAACAAAAAAAAAACTCTAAGATTAAATTAACAACATGGTGATGACCATAGAGGAAGAGGGTGGTAAATGATGTAAAGAGGCCAGTTGTAGGGTAGTGGGTGGAAAGTAAGCTCTTAGTGGGGACCAAAATATAGTATAATATACAGCTGTTGAATTCTAATGCTGTACATGTGAATCTATTGGTTTTAAATCAATGTTACTTGAAGAGAAAACAAAGATTTTAATCCTGCAGTCGGTATAAAATGGAGATGAATAGGAAAGGAATGTAGCAGGGTAGACAGACTTAGATAATGGATGAAGAAACAAGTGAAAATGTCAGCTAGATATAGGGCATGTTGCAAAAATCTTGGAGGGAAAAAAACTGTACAAGAAAAAAGAAGATGCAGACAATTCTCAGAAGAATGCTGGTTCTGAAATGTCTCACCTTCCAAAACTCAGATACCATTCCCCAGAGCTGCCCAGTGATGAGTGTGTGCACAGGAACATATTTTAAAATAAAAAATATCTTCTGAATTTGGAAAACTTTTCCCAAAAATCGCTGAAAGATCGCTATCATTTGTCAAGGTCACCCCACAGCTCATCAATGTAATTCCTCAGGGGTTCCTTTTTTGACATTTCTACTTTCCCCAGATACCAGAACAAGAACATCCTGGGGAGCTGAGCAACAGATATTGAAACACCAAAGAGGCCAGAAGCATGAGCATGAAGTAACTCCTATAATCTCCGCGCCCCCCCCCCCAAGAAACTGAGCATGAGGAAAGTGGGACTTTGCAACATTTTCTTGAAAGCAAATGGCAAAGGAAAACTACAGATATCAGCTACAAGTTATAACCTTCCACTGAATAACAGCAAAAAAGTAGTCCAAAAAGGTACATGATTGGAATAGCAAGTAGGAAGGCCAGGAAAGAGTGGCGAGAAGGCAGGCAGGCCGATGAGAAGGAAGCCGGGACCCCTACCATCAGCAGGGTGAAAGTTGAGAAAAGCACTCCACCCTCTTAGTAAGACTTTCCATTCAAAAGAATGCAAGGAGAATTAACTGGTTCATCCATGTGAAGCCTGGCAATCAGCTATAAATTATATACTGACTAAATACTGGAGACCTGAAAAGCTCTGGGAAAACACAGTCAGGGCCCCTTCACCCTAGGAGAAGGGAGGTAGTTCTGATGGGCTTCCAAAGAGAGACCACAGTACCATCTCCTGCCTCAGACCACAAAGTAGTAAAGTCAGGCTCTGCTTCATAGGGTGTTGTGTAACCATTTCATGCTCATCACCAACTGTAAGCATCAGGCTCACCTATCTGCCTAGATTCTTCATTGGTCAAGACACATCAGGCAAAGCAGAGCCAGGGTGGTGTGGGGGATGGGGGGGGTGAAGGGGTGGGGAGGGTGGGGGGAGTAGGTCCCAGTCCCGGGAATCTTCACACTCCTTTCACTGGCCTCCCTCTCTGGCATTCTCTCATGTGCTCTCTACGCCCCTTTGACCCCTCCTTCCTAGGCCCAGGTGTGCACACTTACACACGTGCACACTCACTGGGCTGCACAATCATGGGGAAGATGCAAAAATCCAGGTACTGGATTTACAGACTACCAGAAGGAAAAGTCTGACCAAATTCACTTGCCCTAACAGGGCAACCAAATTATTAAGTCAGTAAAATCCACCTTTTTAGTTTTCAGCTTGGCTACTGAAATGACACCGGTGGCTGATTGCTCGGATGCTCTGCAAGCTCAGTGTGTAAGTACCTTCTCTTGTTGCCCCACTCCCCACTCTGGTAGCACAGCCCTATTGTCAGACTCCAAAAGTTTGAGTCTGCTTGTTTTGTTTGTTGATTTGTGAGCATGATGTGACATACACAGTTGTTGAAGTGAAACTATATACCTGAAACTATTGCTGGAAATTAATATTCCCTCAATAATAACTGTACAGTCATGTTAGAAGAAAAAGAGGAGGAGGAGCCGGGCATGGTGGCGCATGTCTGCAGGTGGCAGCCTAGGAAGCCACAGCCGGGGCCAGGGATCGCAGTTCGAGTCCTGCCAGGGGCACGTAGCAAGAAGACCTACTCCCCAAAAAATAGCTGGGCGTGGTGGCACACGCCTTAATTCCAGATACCTGGGAAGCTGAGGCTGGGGATTGTCTGAGTCTGTGGTACCCTGGGCAATGTCTCGCAAAAATAGCAAGACCTAGTCTCAAAAAAAAAAAAAAAAAAAGGAGGTGGAGAAAAAGGAGGAGGAAGAAGAGAGGAGAAGGAGGAGGAAGAGGAGCAGAGCAGCAATGAAACTGAGATCAGCTGTGTAATTAAAGTTCATTTAATCAATTTAAATGAAATTGATTTCATCAAAAATATATAATTGCCATGGGCATGGGATGAATTTCCCTCTGGGATTTGACCAGCATATACAGCTGAGCAAGCTGCTCTGTTGTCTTCCTCCTTAGGAGGAATTCTGTTCAAGCTGGGGGAGGAGGGAGGTAGCGGCAGTTAGGCTTCTCTTGCTGAGTTTTAGAGGCTGCTTGGAAAATAGAACCAAAATTGGGTGCCCCTCCCCCAGCCTTGGGGCGTGGCAGTTAAAAACTGGGGGGAGGAAGCAGCTGGGGGAGGACTTGCAGGAGAAGGAGACCACATGAAACTGACAGCTCAGAGATTTTGGCACCTGGAGGATGCAGGAGCGGAACCTTCCAGAGAGGAGAGAAGAGAATGGCAGGCGGGTAAAGAGTAGCCCGAGTGACCAGGCTGGGCAGAAGGCCCCTGGAAAAGAAAGCTGGTGGTGGCGAGGAGCCATTGTGGCCAGCGGAAGAGTGGCCAGTGTGGAGAGTGTGATGCCGCAGCATGGTGGGCTGGAAAGCTGGTACCTGGCAATGGCCAGGAATTTGAAAAATTGATTTGTGTATCAGCAGTGGTGGAAGAAGTTTGAAGCACCTTGAAGAAGCAGAGCAGCTCGGGATACTGGAGAGAGAAGAAGAAAAGAGAAGACGCCAGAGAAAGACTGGACTTTGCAGAGTGCCAACCTCTGCAGTTTGGAGGGGCAAAGGGACACCATGTTGGACTGTGTCTTTGGGACTTTTGGGACTGAGAATGGTGACTGGGGTAAAATAACTGCCACTTGTGGCTTTAAGGACTTTTTATTTTCCCTGTTGAACTCCCTTGTTATTGTTAATAAAATCCCTTGTTAAGCTGCATTTTGAGAAGCAACTTCTACACGTGGGTGATACGGACCTGGGGCTTGTAAGTCAGAGGCTTTCCTGTCCTTTTCGACCCGATTTCAGAACCATAGAAACCAGGTATCTCAACTGTGTGGTGTCAGCTGCCCCATAGCCCAAGTTCAGCATACTTCTCGGATGACACATCTCGTTCTGACAAGAGCTATCAGCAGAGCACTCAAGCTGAGCCCCTTCCAGGAGAGTTAAGGGATTTCAATTAACATCAATTCTAGCAATGCTAGGTCACCATTTGCCCATGTTATCAATTCACAGCATCTCAAACACTAAAACATATCAAGGTCCTCACAGAATATCTGGCATAATCCCTTACCTTTGCCAAGAGAAGACCGAGGCCCCAACTGTTTAAGCCCCGTAGCTGATGATACTCAGTTGATGGGCAACCTGGGACAAAACCCACAGATCCTGAGCCCCAGCTGGGTGGGCTCTCCTGTTGGGAACTGAACGATGCAGGTTCAATGGAAAGCTTGCCTTGAGGTAGGGCTCATCAGGACAAGGTGACCCTTGCATGGACCCTGGCCACAAGCAACCAGGGTCCATATGTTCGTGGGAGATATTTGCCCCGGGAAAGTCCTACATCTGCTTACATTCTCCTGATACACTGTATTTTGCTTCGTCTGGAAAAGCTGTTTGTAAAATTGCTTTCTGCACATAGCAATTATTTGCCCTTGGAATTAATGAATGCTTATGTCATATGTTGACAAACTTCTCAAAGTTCTAGAGGAAAATCAGGGAAGGGATGAACACAAAAGATCATGATGATGGTTCATGGGTAATATGGTGGTGGGAGAGCCCTGGGGAATTCAACAATGTGAAGATAGATAGATAGATAGATAGATAGATAGATAGATAGATAGATAGATAGATAGATAGATAGATAGATAGATAGATAGATAGATAGATAGATAGATAGATAGATAGATAGATAGATAGATAGATAGATAGATAGATAGATAGATAGAGATATAGATATATAGATATATATAATTTTTTAATACCTTAAAAAATAAGTTTTTTAGGTGAGCAGGGGTAGGGAGAGCAGACTCAAGAGCCACTCCCTGAGCCTGTCCCACTCTGTGCTTTTATCCCTGTTCTGCACTTTCATGTTTTGATGCCTGTGTCAACTTATCTCTGGTGCTCCACTAAGCTCCACTCTCCTCACATTGGAAGAAATGACACTTTGTGTTCTTCTTTCCTGAAAGCAGACTCAATGAAAATAATCATTAAATATAAAACTTTAAGATAAATTAAGTAGTTCAGAGTTTTCAATGACTTAAATAATTGTAAAATTCTAAGACTACCATTTTCATTTCGAAGGCAGGTTTGTGCTTGAAAGGCTGGGACTGCCACTGGAGGTTGGGTGATCATATGAAGTTCTGTGAGGCCAGTGAAGTGAAATACCTCCCTTTCGGGGCCCCACCAGGCAGAACTGGTAACTTTTACTTAAATCTGTTCACATGGGGTCGAGCAAGCTTTCAGGGGCCTGGACTACATAGGACTCAGCAGCCTCTGCAGGCAGATGTCCAACTGGAAGGTCATGTTCTGAGCACAGAACTAAGATGGAGCAGCAAATGCAAGAAGGAAAATGCACGGTAACCAGCCAGGCTTTTAGTAACTAAAATAACATACCAGTAAATGCACTATTACAGTAACTGAGATGGATTTCCATCAAGTTGTTTGAACAACCTTGATTTTGAAAGAGTTCCTATATTACCAATCCCATTTGAATCAGTAACTTCTGAAAGCAGAGGGAATGCAGAGAGGAAAGGGGGTCTTTAACTGCATCCTTGCTCCCTGAGGTATCACTGAGTTTCTCTCTCTTCGTTGCACAGAGTTCCTGCCCTACATTTCCCCCATCACCTAGGTCACAGGATTGGTTCAATTTCAATACTTTTACCACACAAATATGCAATATAGCTAAAAGCTCATCAAGGTCACCATCCAAATTAGACAACCCATCTCCCACCCAATAATTCTAGCAGCTAATGAATAGTTTAGGCTTGCACAGCTGGGCAAACATCGGTATGAACTTATGTTCTCCAAAGCTTTCAACATATGCACCAAACTAAAAACAAAAGCCAGATAATCACAGGAGAGTTAGAGCTGGAGTTTCATGACACGTATGTTGTAAAGGCAATTTTAAGATTTGTATTTGCACAGAAGAGTGCTTGTTTGATTTCAAACAAATGGCTGACCTTGCAATGAGAACCTTTTTTAGAATATGTATGGGAACACGTCCAGTAAAGAGAATTTTTTTCAAACTCTGAATCAAGTTCTAAATTGGACGTTCATATTTGCAGATTATAAAATGGATGAACTGAAGAAGGAAAAGGAGCACCTCCCTTGAGATATAATCACCCATAGTACAATCTCAGGGTTAGCAAAATAAATCACACTTAGGAAGTTGTTTGGTTTAAGGATATGAGTAACATCTTGATTTTTATCCCTATGCCCAATCCATACCCTCCAATATTTGTGGCTTAAGTTTCACATTGTAAACACAAAGGAAAGTCGCCTTCACAAAAGGAGATGAAAAGGAGAAGTGAAATTTCAAGTTTTTAAGGTAAGATTGTTTTGATAAAAATGAAGTTTCATTGCTTTTATTGAACAGGGATTATTTTATCACTAAGGTGAAGTGACTTAAGCTCATATATAGAAAGTCATTTCAAAGCATGTTGTGATTCCTTACAGGATAGCAAAAAATTAATGGAGAAACCTAGAATTAATTAACATTAATAGTGGATGTTTTCAGACACGCCATTCATCATTCAGAAAATTAAGAATTTTTAAAGGAAACTGCATTGACTTCAAAAGCCACAATTATACCCATCATATAAAAAGCCAATTTGAGAAATTATTTTCCTTAATTAAAAAACTTCTGGAGATTCTTATTATCACATACCACCAAGAATGTGGTGATATACTACACATCACATGGGATTACAGAGACAGTTTTGAAGTCCTGGACACAAAGCTATACTTGCTTAGTACTTAAGTCTAGAGGGTAGAAACAGGCATGTACATGAAAAGTCATAATTGTAGCCAGTTATTTTATTGGAAGTTATATATATATATATATATATATATATAACTACGTTAGATAAAAATGATACAGGTATTTACATAGTATTGATATTACATGTGTGACATATACAAAGAAATATGGATATTAGTTGGTAATAGGTAGTAATGTCAAGAGCTATCCACATATTTTACAACTTAACAGGCATTTTACTCAGTTTATACATTGTATATTATCACATTGATACTGTGTTAGATTTTCTTATGCATCATTGTAGGATAAATCAGTTGGTCAAGCTTTTTCCTCCATTAACCTCTATGACCAGCATCTGTGGTACTGCACCCTCCCAATGACTGTAAGTCTGAGCCCAATGGGTGTGTGCATGTGTGAGTGAGCTCACCTGAGCCTTGTCAGAGGTGAAAAAGGGATGGTATCACTCTGGGGAGAGAGTAGAGGGGAGGAGAGAAGGGAGCACTATGAAGAGAGAATGTGAAAGAAATACTAGAAACAGAGACCAAGAAAAGAGTGTGAAGATTCCTGGGGGCGGTACAGCTCACCTGCCTCCCAGCCCCACTCCACCTGGCCCTGGCCCTGGCCCTACCCTGCTTGGTGTGGCTGTGTAACTGCTAGAACCAATAGGAAACTTGCCCAGATTTGGGCTGCTGCAGGACAATCATATATATCACACCTGTATATGTATATTACACCTCAGTTACTACTCACAGTGACCATACACCTTGTTTTCTAGATGAGAAATCAGAGAGAAAGAAGTTAAATGATTTGTAGTGATTGAACAAGCAGTAAGAGGCTGGCCACGATTAAAGTAACTTGGCTCCACCAAGCAACAAAACTCATGGGAAGCTGTGCTCATTAGTTTGCAGGTCGTCGTTTAGTCCCAGGTCTCTGCCTCGCATGAGGCTCTTTGGGCTTCTGACCAACGTCCTGCCTGGGATGGGTTATTTGGTCCTTTTCTCTTTGCTATACTCATCTCCATCCTTTGCAACAGAAAGAAGATCACTACTTTTGAGTAAGTTGTTGAAAGGGTCCTTTGGGAGGTCTCTCTGGTCACATCAGGACCACCAGACTCCCCAAATTTCTTGTTCAACCATAACTTCATGAATGCAGGCACAGAAGACCCTGAGCCGGCTCTGAGCCAGGACCAGTCAGTTGGTAGCCTGACCCCTAGTCACGCCAGAGTCCAGTTGTAACCCATGCCCAGCCAATCCCTCGCCACTCACTCCCCCTTTCAAACAAGAAATGTCACCTGCTTCCTCTGCCCTCTCCACCAAGAAGCATTTCAATACTAGTATTTGATTATTTTGTCTCTGACAAATATTTCCCTCCCTAGTCCTTTTTCCAAGGACAGCAACATTTTATTAAAGAATTCTAAATACCTCCAAAAGAATGCTAAAGGCAAATATCAGCAGAGATGTTAGCACAGCTTTCACGCATCCCCAAACAGCTTTATTCTTAAAAGCAGAAAAGAGTGGAATTAATTTGGTTCTGTTTAAAAATCCAATCCAGAGGGCATTCTTCACTGAACTACAGTTTAATCTTTTAGAGTTTCTATAAGGTCAAATATTGGGCCCAAATCCAAAACTATCTGGCATAATCCCTTGTCATTTAGATGGGATTTGCACAGTAGAGAAACTTAAACTTAGTTACAATTCTATTTCCCATTCACACGAAAAAAAAAAAAAGTCCTCAACTTCTTTATATTTATTATCATCGCTAGCTTGACAAATGCATTCTCTCTCTCTGTAATCTTCACTCCTGGATTCACCCCTTATGGGACATGGAATTGGTAGTTGTCTTCATTATTAGCATGCAAGGAGCTAAATGCAGCCTGGGATGCTGATGCCAGATAAGTCAGAGGAAACCTAAACTGAAAAGCCAAAATAAAACTGATTAACTCTGAGGCCTGAGTAGTTAAAGTAACTGCTCTTGCCAGCTTAACCTGACTTAAACAAGACCAGGAGCACATCAGAACTGGATTGTTTTACAAAATACTAGAAAAATTAAGAATGATATTCCCTTTTTTTTAACTAAGCTAGTGCATACAAGGAAGATGCATAGAAAGCAGCATATGTTTTTATATCCTTTAAAGTCTTGCTGTTTTCATCCTTGTGTGTTGTTTTCCTTTACTTGTACAAAGGAAAATGAATCAATCAATAGCTTTTGAGCCCCTCCAAATTCAAAAGCTAAGATAAATCGAGCACAGAAATAAAGATTCCAAACAAATGAATAAATAAGCCATTCAAAATGTAGTAATGAGACATGCTTACTAAATTACAAATGAGAGGTAAAATGACTTGAATTTTTTTTAAATGACAAAGCCTCTACCTACCACTTCCTAGCTGTATGATCTTGAGCAAATCACTGAACCTTTCAAAGCCTCGGTTTTCACTGCTATAGAATAGGAATAACAACTGTACCTTCTCATCGCAGTACTGTTTCACACTAACTGGAACTTTCTCGACTAGTTATACACCTTAGAGGGAGAAATCTCAGCACCACAAAGGAGATCATGCTGGGCCCTGATCATTCTTTATCTTATTCCCCAAACAGCCCTTAGTCAATCTTTCCCCAGGTTCATGCTTTATTCCTCTCTAGTCCAATACAACATCTCAATTTTCTTTTCTAAATATCCTATATAATGGGACTTAGAAAACTGGGGGACTCTGCTCTCCTCAAATGATGTTTTGAGGGGCATGGGGTAAGTGAGTTGGTTAGGTTTTTCCTCCATTAGCCTATAAAGCCAGCATCTGTGCAATTGATTGTGTATGCACCTGGGTCCAGTAGATATGAACACATGTGAGTGGCACACCTAGGCCTAGAAGGAAAGGATAAAAAAGCAGCTTCACCTTGGGGCAAGGAGAGCATGGGATGAGAGAGCATGGAGAATGCTAAAGAGGTTAGAAAGTGTTAAGATTGCTGGGGGGTGGGGGACTCACCTGCTTCCAGCCCCCCTCAGCCCTGACCCAGCCCTAGTCCTGCCTGATGTATATGTATAACTACTAGAACCAATAAAGAACCCACCAAGAGCCTGATGCTGGTGCTGCAACTGGCATCACAAACAGGCCATTTACATTACAACTGGCGATGAGGATGGTGGCATTACAGGTACCATCATTATTCCTCCCTCCCCCGCCGCTGCTTTCCCATCAACCTGACCTGCTTTCCCACCAACCTGATCTGCTTTGAACACAAGCTGTCCTTACTTCACTGTTCTTTTTTCATGATCTCCCACTTCACAAGTCCTTTAAATCCCATAAAATGTAAATAACTGCCCAGAGAGATCCTACTTGGGTTTTTGGTTCCACTGGAGGTATAAAATAACCACAATTCCACTCAAGTGGGACATGGGTAAAGGTCTTCCCCAGCCTGAGTTGGGTTCCATGAAGGACCAAATTCAGTTGTCTGCTACTGAGGACTAACTCCATGTTATGAAGGATTAAGTATCACATTTGTTTTCCAAGTTCTAGGAGAGGAAACTTTGTAGGCAAGGGCAGTCAGCTGTGTGTTCACAGGTTCTCCAGGACACAAAGTTGAGGAAAAGAAGTGAATGATCAATTCAGAAGATGTGAATTTAAAAACAGATGGCCATCACATATACAAGTGTATTCTTACACACTTCAAGCCAATTTAGAAAAACACAGTTCAGAAAAAACTCAGATACTCTTATAAGCCGAAATAGACATGTGAGGATATTTACAGTAACAATTACTAATTGTGGATTGAATGCATGAAAGGAGCAGAAGCAGCACCCAAGATGTATCATTCTTTGGAACAGAGAGCCCTTGCAATGTCAGGGACCTCACCAGATGTGCTCTTGGGAAACAAGATGGCCCTTGTTGTGACTGTCATATGCCAGTCATCCTGACATGTCACTTTACCTCTGTGCCCTGCCTGGAACATACAGCAGGCACCAATCCAGTCCCAGCTGATGCTCACTCACAGCAAGGGGATAGACTTCTCTCCATGCAGACCTGGTCTTCACACAGACTCATTCAGAGAAAATAGCATATCTCAGTGTTAATGAAGATAGAAAACCTCAAACATCTAGAGATCCGGTCACCTTCAAACAGCACCAGGAACATTGTGGGGAGATTTTAGGAAGAGAGCCTACTCCACACTTTCCAAATTCTACTCAACTCAAACCTACCCATGCAGGTTTCCTTCAAGGGTGTCTGAAAGGACTAGGTGATAGCAATAACCTAAGGAAACCTAAAATTAAAACAATTATATTAAAACCAATATTTGTGGTTCCCAGTCCTACTGATGACTGACTGAAACAGAGCAAAAAGTCAGAGCCTTAGATTTTCTGGAACAGCTAGAAAAAGAATGCAAAAGAAAAATAAACCACCTATGTCCTCTTGAAATAAAAATTTTCCTAGTCTTACCATACTTGAAACAATTCTGATCTATTGTTATTACCTTTGCAGCTTCACAAAACACAGAGAAAACTCTCCTTTATTATCTTTTTCAGTGCATTTCTTAATAAACTGACAATGTCCTTTGCTTTCCTATAGTACAGACAGCTCTAACATCTCTTGTTTATTTTTTCCAACTGTCATCATCCATAGTTATTTCATAATATTCTCTCAGGGTCAAAGCAGAGGTTCTATTTTAGTGAACTGTGCAACGCTGAAGTATTTTCATCGCCACAAAGACATACAAGAGAAATTTATGGTTTCCTGGCATTTTAAACAACTCAAGCCCAAATTTGTTTGGGATATGCAGGGACATCTTTCAAATGTCAACAGATTTATTCAATGGCAAGCTTTGGCCTCATTCCTGATGCCCTCAGGGCTGTCTGTCATGGGATCACAGCTCATGCCTCCGTCTGTTCCCGATTTAGCCACTGGTGATGCCAATGGGGACAGAATCAACAGTTCATTGGGGAAGCACCTGCCAGTCATCCTGATGTCTCCCTTTACCTCTGTGGCCTGCCTGGAACATACAGCAGGCACCAATCCAGTCCCAGTTGATGCTCACACACAGCAAGGGGATAGACTTCTCTCCATGCAGACCTGGTCTTCACACAGATTCATTCAGAGAAAATAGCATATCTCAGTGTTAATGAAGATAGAAAACCTCAAACATCTAGAGATCCGGTCACCTTCAAGCACCACCAGGAGCATTGTGGGAAGATTTTAGGAAGAGAGCCTGCCCCACACTTTCCAAATTCTACTCAACTCAAACTGCCCAAAGAAACACTGACTGAGAACTATAGGAAACAAAATATTAACTAAATCTCAGTTCTTGCTCTTCCATAGCCTACAGCTATAGAAGAAAACTCTAATTCACCCATAAGCAAATGAAATTAGTATTTCAAGAGCTCAATGGGTAATGGTGTTGAAAACACAAATATTATATTATAGAGAATCAAAAAAAGTATACCCTTTTCAAGTTCATAGTTAGCTGTAATTAGCCTTTGATATAAAATTAAACATTTATATAGAACCTGGATGATTATTTGACTAGAAAAGTGATACAAGGAAACACATCGCCATTGTGCTCATTACTGTTATCATCAACATCATCTTCATCACCACCGCCAACATCATCATCACCATCAGCAGCAGCAGCAGCAGCAGAATCCTCAAGGTTTTGGATGTGACATCCTGGCCACATTGTTTAAGCTCTCTTAGTATCAGTTTCCTCTTTCATAAAATGAGGATACTTGCAGGATTGTTTTAAGAAGCAGGTATCATGTGTATCAACAGCCAAGCAAATAGTGTCTGCTCAAGGAGTATAAGTAGATCTTTAGACCAGGTTCCTCCAAAGTGGTAAGTGAAAGTTAAGTGAAATTAAGCAACCTGTCAAAAACTGTGTATGTCCTTTTTCAACATACTAGGCTATGAACCCAGGTCCTTTAACAACCTATCAACTCAAGATTGATCTCTGACCTTGCATACTGACTATAAAGCTCATGTTCCAGAGCCCTGCTTTGCAGAGAAGATGCAAAGACCACCAGCAACAGCATCACCTAGACTGTTGCACATGCAGATTCCCAGGCCCCTAACACCCTACTGAATCAAAATCAGCATTTGAACAAGCAGTCATCTGGATACCCATTAAAGTTTGAGAATCACTGTTAGGATACAGTTCTAACCATTAAAATACTTGCTCGTTTATTTATTCCTTCACTCTGCAAACACTGATGGAAAGCCTGTTATGTACAAGACACTGAAAGCTCAGCACCAAAACAATATATTCATACCCTTCAGAATAGAAACTGCTATCTGGTTAAATGCTGCCGAAAATGGAATCCAATAACCAGGTATGATACGCAAGAGACAGAGGAGAAATGAGGCATTCATACATGTCTGTAAGTCACACCTGTGCACAAGAATGTCACCTCCTAGGTTAAAATAATCATGGTCACAAAAAAGCCAATCGCCTGAGTCAGGTCAACCCCGGAGCTGTCTCTCTCCAGGGGTAGGACCTGTGTGTGACCAAAAGGCCTGGGAAGGAATTAGACACAATCTGATTTTTAAATTCTATTATAAAATGTGGCATTGAGTAACCTCCTGCTGTCTGAAAGTGTATGCCTCCACCCACATGAATTCATATGTTGATTTCCTAACCTCAGCACCTCAGAATGTGACTATATTTAGAGGCAGGGCCTTTAGAGAGCTAAATAAAACTGAAAAGGGTCATTAGGCTGAACCCTCTTCTAATGAGCAGTGTGTCCTTATACAAAGACACTAGGACACTGGCACATAGAGGGGAGACCATGTGATAACACAGCAAAAGGCAGCTAATGTAAGCCAAAGAAGGCCTCAGAAAAAACCAACTCAGCTGGCATCTTGGTCTCACAGCCTTCAGATCTGTGAGAAAATGAATTCCTGTTGTTTAAGTTCTCCTGTCTATGGTACTTTGTTATAATAACTGGAATGAATTGATATACCCTCACCCATGCTCCCAGGTGGCACATCGACGGCCCCCAGGTTGATCACTCCCATCAAGTTTACCCAGACTACAGGTGAGTCCTTAAAGGAAGGGGAACCAAGTAATGAAAACAACCCAAGCTCCTCACTGCTACAAAATGTCACATTCTTGCCTGTCCTACTTTCCTGACACAGTCCCTCATGCTTCTCTGTGGCTCCCTTTCTTATGCCTGTCCCCTAAATGTCTTTGGAATCCTTCCTTGGGCCTTCTCTAGTCTGCATTTACTTTTCCTGTGCACTCTCAACTATCTTTAATTATCATCCATATGCTGATAACAGCCAAAAACCAGAGGGTCAGTCTGGCTCTACTTCCTCAGCTTCACAGCCAGCTGTCTACTCAACCTCTCCACCTGGATGTCACATGAGAACTGCAAACTCAACTGGCTAAAAGGAAATGTGTGATCGCTTCCAAACCTGGAATGTTCTGATGAACATCACCAGTCTGTGGGCCAGATCAGGAATCTGACCTTCAATCCCATCTTCTCTAATAATGGGAGCATTATCAACCTGCTGCTCCCATCTCTAATATTAAAAATAAGTCCTGTTGGCACTAACTGATAAACATCACTGCACTGCACCCACAGCTCTCAGTCCTCACAGTCACTGTCTTGTTTCTAGTCACCCTTTTCTTATTCTCTCTTCCAGAAGCTACAACTCACCTCATCTACTCACTCAACCTCCTGAAGGAGAGTGGGGCTCAAGCCCAGTCAGACCCACCATGGTCAAGGTGTTTATATTTGTAGTTTTTCTTATGCAGACCTGATCAAGTCACTTCCTGCTTTAAAAAAAAAAAATCTGTTCAATTGCTCTTTTTCTTATGATAATCTGGCTTTTTCAGTCTATGCAAACTCAACTGGGATTCTGGAATTTAAGCACTCACCACTCCCTTTTCACAATCAAAAAACCAGTCACAAATGCAAGAGTTCCTCTTTTCATGAGTTGCATAGTATCCCATGCCCATGCCTTTTATACCACTCACTCATAGTGTTTATCCATTCATCCATTGACAAGCACTTAAGTTGTTTCCAAATCTTGCCTATTGTGAGTCCTGCTGTAATGAACATGCAGGTGTAGCTAATGAATTAGTGTTTTCGTTTTTTTCATTATCAAGTTGTGAAATGGAACTTCTAAACCTTATACTATATTGTAAACCAATGGTACTTCCATTTAAAAAAATTATAATAGTTAAATGGGGGGAAAGCCTCACATTCTTATATACCTCCAGATCTTGCCTTTGCTTCTGCCTCAAAGTGTTTTCCACAGTTTTCTCTGTTTTAATTTTTCTATGTCTTTTTTTTTTTTTTTTTTTTTTTTTTTTTTTTTTTTTTTTTTTTTTTTTTTTTTTTTTTTTTTTTTTTTTTTTTTTTTTTTTTTTTTTTTTTTTTTTTTTTTTTTTTTTTTTTTTTTTTTTTTTTTTTTTTTTTTTTTTTTTTTTTTGAGACTAGGTCTCACTATTTTGCCTGTGGAACTGCAGGCTCATGTTGCCCAGGTTACCACAGACTCAAGCAATCCCCAGCCTCAGCTTCCCAGGTAGCTGGGATTATAGGCAGGTGCCACCACGCCCAGCTATATTTTTTGGAATTAGGTCTTGCTACATGCCCCCAGCAGGACTCAAACCACGATCCCTGGCCCCGGTCAAGGCTACCTAGGCTGCCGCTTACAGACATGGGCCACCATGCCCAGCCTAACTTTTTTATGTCTTAAACTCAGCTTATATATCACTTATCCCAGAACTCTTTCCCAAGTACCCCATGCTTCCCCATTCTAACACTCTTCCTATTTTACAAAACAGTCTGTTTTCTGGTGGCTTCTCCTAGTGGTTCTCAGATCTCTGAGGGCTGGGAACATGATGGCCTTTATAAAAGTGGTTGAAAGCCAGTGCAGACATACCATTAATCTAATGGCACATTGGCTTCTGGATCCCGCAACTTCATGGGCACTTTAGAGCCATGAAACTAACTTTGATTCATAATTTTATATACATTTTCTTAAATAAGACCTCCCTCCTACTTATATAGATTTTGGAGCCCATGAAACCCGAATCCACTGTTGGTTATGTGAATAAAGGAGGTAGAAATTTAGCTTCATAGAAATTAAATGGCTGCCCCATTCCCTGTCCCGTTTCATGATGTGATACAACCAGGATGTGAGTTTGCGTGTATCTGACAGGCAGCCCAAGCTCTGTGCAGTGCACCTCCTGAGACTCAGCTCATCATGGCTGGTCTGTTTATCTTCATTCAGGAAAGACAGTAAATGCTCCATAGGATTGTATAGGAATGATTCATACCCACTTCTGAAAGCACTTCCCCAGGAATTGGTACAAGAGTGATTCTGAACATAGGAATGTTGGATTAATAATACTTAGAAATACCATACCTCACAAATTCCAGTAAGTCTCAAATTCAATACCTGCTGAAATGGAGTTCTAATTCAACAAGTCTTTCCTAAGCTCTTATTTTATATGTCCTGGGCAATTGTAGGGAGACAGGAGACACAGGATCTCAAAAAACTGTCAAAGAGGTTGAGGAAAAGATATTAAATAACTATCAAACAGGCAAAAAAGAATTGTACATCTTCATCTTTTTCACTCTTTATTTAATATTTTGTTCAATTTTTTCCCTCTCTCTGAGGTGTTATCTCCTGTGGTCTAAGGTTGATGATGCTAGTTAATTAACGATACTACTCAGTCACAGAGCTGTCTTTGGTTATAACATGAATGATATTTAAAAAGACCAAGTTAAACGAACAAAAACTGAACAAGCTTTTCACAGGTGTCACCATAAAAACCCTTTAGAGAGAAAGTAATTTCTGGAGAGTGCTAAATTTAACTCAGCCAACAAACAAGAAGTTAGGAGTAAAATATTTAATAGCCAACTAGTTCTTGAGCATTTAGGAAAGTCAATTAAAACTTTGGCCTCTAAAATTTCAACCAATAGAACATAAAGAGCAGCCCATCAGAGCTACAGAGACATTGCTGGTCAGCTGGATAATTGCTGTGCAGTCTGCATTGAAGCTGAGAAAAGTGGCTACTGTTTCCTCTCCAACTCTTTGGGATGTGTTGGGAAATGCTGAGTCCTGAAGAGTGACACAAACCTGGCATGTGCCAGGCTCTATCTTCTGGAAGATTTGTGACCTTGGATTGAACCTCATGAAACTTCAGTTTAGTCAATAAAAATAATGATAGATAATATAGTGATATGTTTAATATCAAAATCATAAGGCTAGGGAGCAATTAAGGGAGTTTTTTTTTAAGGTAATACAGCAAATGAGCTAAAATTTTACAATTGTTTTAACATTTTTTTACTTATAACATTTTTTTACCCACCTAATGAATTCATTTCTGGTGCACAGTGCTATGGGCTCTAACCCAAGGGCAGATTCCTATAACTGTCACCACTAGTAGGATACTGAACAACTCCAACAAACCCCAAAGATTTCTCTTACATTGCCCCATGGGAGTCAGGCCTTTCCCCAACTACTTAACTCTGTCCACTACGGACTCTTTTTCAGACTGTCATAGAAATGGAGTCAAACAAGTCAGGTTTTTGAATCTGGCAACTGTGATTTGGACTAATTCATTTAAGATGCATCTGAGCTGTTGTACATATTAACTGTGTGTTCCTTTTTGACTACCAAAGAATATTCTATTGTATGAGTATATCCAGTTCATTATTCCATTCATCTATTAGACAACTGACTTGTTTCCAGTTATAGGTGGTTAGGATTGTTACCGCAATAAACATTATGTGTTTTTCTGTATTCACAAAATGTTATGTGTTATTTCTATGGGATAAGTATGTGTATGGTAATGGAATTACTGGGTCGCATGGCAAATATAATTTTTAACTTTAGAAGAAACTGCCAAACTTTCCCAGACCAACTTTACTATTTTACATCCCATCAGCAATATATGAAGAATCTAGTTGCTCCAGTCTCTACTGTTAGTGTTGTAACCTTAGCCATCATAGGTGAATATATGATAAACAATGTCATTTTTTAAAATAGAAAAATTCATATAAGATTATATCTAATCATCTGCATAATATGAGAATGTTCAGGGGCACTCAAGATCATAGAAATAGAGTTTCTCTAATGGCTAGCCTCCACTCAAATAGAAAATCTTAAAAACTCTAATAGGGCAATAAGATATCTCATGGTCTGGTTCTTGCTTATTCCTTCCACTTCATCTCCTACCATTGTCACTCCTGAACTCTTCAGTCCTGCCAGATCAATATAATGTAAGTAAAATCGATTGAGTCCTTGCTATAGGCCAGGGCTCTAAGCCAAGTCTGTCACATATGTTATTTCATTTCAACTTCTCACTGCTCTGGGAGGCCTATATGAATAGTAATCATATTTCTATGCTACAGAAGAGGAAACTGATAGTCAGAGAAACAGGAATGTATTTTACACAGTTGCTGGATGGCAGGGCCAGGATTTGATCCCCCAACTCCTCGGCACCCTGCTGTGTCAGGTCCCCTGACATCTCTCTGAGTCTGTGCTGTCCTCTTGCCTTGCATTCCACAGAATTTTCACCCCCATTGACCTTCAAGCCACAGCTCATGCTTTTCCTTCCCTTGAAGTTTCCCTGAATTTTTCAAGACATACTTACCTGCCCTACTCTCTGTTCACCTCTTATCTATTTTATCCTCCCTACCTGGCATCCTGTGGACTGTGTGTTTGCATCTTCCCCCAATGACCACAAACTTCTCAAGGTCAGGATTCAGATCTTCTCTGGTTTCTGATACCCAAGATATATCATTTTCCAGCAAAGGCTTCTCAAAGAGAGACAAGGCAGGCTCTACAAGAGCCACTACTATACAGGTAGATGAAACAATTTGATAATCCTTCAAGACGTATCCAGTACAACATTGCAAGTGTTTTATATGCTCAGTAAAAATGTAGAATCTAAGAAAGGATGTTATACAGATATATATATATATGTAACTCTAGAAATAGACTCAGATATCCACCCCTACCCACATCAAACAGAACTTGGGAGAGGCAACACAAGATGACCACAGAGACATTCATTCAACTGTTACAGCTTCAAGTTAATAGTGGGGGCAAAAAGGGGAGAGAAAGAATAGAAACAAAGAAGCCCTTTTTCATTCTTGTGCTAGAGTTGTCTTCTTTTCTACTTACATAAACATTAAGGTTTTTTTTTTCTCCATGTACATATAGCAGGGCTATTAAATTTTTTTTCTTCTTTTCCCATCAGTTTCAATTAAGAAAGATTATTTTTATAGTAAAAATAATTAAAATAAATTTACTATCCCAGAAAGCACTGGAGGGATATGGACTAATTCTTTGCCTCTGGAAAATATGACCACAAATCATTCCAGACAGATGGTAATTCAGCCATTGGGAGTACAACTCAGACCTGAAGACCAGCAGGCAGAAACTCTCCTTAGTATCTGCATTTCATGAATGTATGTTGAACTTACAGATCAATGTTTAAACTGAGACACTGAATAGTATCAAATGGCAACATTCAGCTGGTTCATGGGCCATAGAATTGTCTCCATTTCCTTCCCAAGTAAGGAATTAAGAAACTGTGGAGACCAAGTGTATACACTCAGGATTGCCAGTCTGTCTTTCCCATCTATTAAGTGTTTGTAAATTCAAAAACTTGAAGACAAAAGATGGACTCATCATAATTCATAACTAAGCAACTAATTTGTTCTTCCCAAGAAAGACTAAGACTAATTTCTTCAGCATCAGTTCCCCAATCCACTCCTCTCATCCTGCATCAGTTTCCCAGAAAGACTTGCTTTGGTCCTAGGAGAGATTTATTCTATTCCAAGCTCCATATGAAGTCCCAGTACCTTGACTAAAGACCCCTCCTCACTCGTTCGCCATCCTTTCATCAAAGGTCACAAGTGAAGAATTAAATACAGATAATCATTGTATGCAGATAATCATTTTTTTAAGTAAGAAGGAAAAAAGATCAGAAACAAATCAGTATCTTAATGTCAAATTTCCCTAGCCAATGTTTTAGGAACCCCATCATTTCATGCTTCAAGGACAAACCAGATATAATTTAGTAAGTGAGAACACAGGACAGATATGCTTTAGACATTTCCATTTCTGTGTCCATGTACCAGCTAAGGCTAAACGCCAAAATGGTCAATACCTGGTAATTAGATGTGAACAGTCACACTTTGGACAAAGAAGTATCATGTCTCCTTGTATTTGCACATAAGTGCCCTGATACATTTCACACTGACAGCCATGAACTAGCTTATATATCCAACAGAACCTAGCAAGACAAGATGACCTTTCTAATTGTCATTATGAGAAGTACAATTGCAAGTGACTTTGAAACATATGGTAAACTTCATTATGCTAAAATATAATAACTTCTACTTTGGGGCTCATGATGAATATTAATGTCAGGGCTCCAGAGGAAAAATGTGCTCTAAATTTTATATTGTATAAAACCCTTTCAATACCAAAGACAGCATTTATATTTATAGTCTTCAGGCTTCTTCATAGATACTATTAAATATTCCATTAAACATGGCAAAATGGAATGAATAATCATGGAACGTTAGGGGGGATAATGATTACCTCAGTACAGTAGCAGGCCAACCTCCAAGCAGGATGAGAACAAAGAGACTTTGACTATAAACATGGGTGCAAGCAGGTCAGACAATGTGTTTATAGAAGAGTCAGGGGGGGTTCTACAGGGAGAGGGCATCCTGGCGATCACACAGGAAAGCCCCTCCTGGACAGATGTGGGGCTGAGTTTTAGACCCTTCCTCCCAAGTTTGCAGAAAGCATGGGAAGTTGATTCAGTCAGAGGGAGTGGTGGGGGTGAAGCTCCAGAGGAATGTAAGAGTGGGTGCATGTGTGCAGAAGGAAATGGGATATTGCAGAGGTGTAGGAGGAAAAAACAAAACAGAAAAGAATGTGAAAGCCAATGGGAAGTGGCCAAAAGCCATAAGAAGTGGTCAGGGTAGTGGGAGAATCTGATACCCACAGCTACAACAAGCCAGAGATGCCTTCCTGAACACTAAATCATAGTAATTTATTACGATTACACATCACCACTGTAAAGGGATCTTTGACTTAATACCCAATGCTGCCTATTGTCTTCAGAGAGAAGGGAGGGAGCTGTGGCAAACGCGGCCAATCTCCATGAAAAGCTGGTGACAGTTTGAAAGGTCATCCCACTTGGCCTTCTTCCAAGACAGGGAAGTCCTTTATCTCCCATGTCCTTTAAATCTCTCCCTTAAACTGCAGCTACAGCGGCCACACACACCATAAATAGACACTCTTCTCTAGTCCCTGAAATAACAGCAGCCTTTGGAAGGGAGAAGTTCCTCTGGGCAGGAGGAACTGTTTTTCTAAAGAATTTTTTGAAGAAAATGAGTATGTTTTCGCTAATAAAAAGGCTAAAGTAGTGCAGCTTTAAATATGAGGTAACCATGCAGAAAAGCAAAGGTTCTGTATCTATGAAACATAAAATAATACCTTCACAGATTTATTGTAAAAAAGTGAGATTAGTTTAGTAAGATCCCAATTGCAACAATTCCCTAAAGAGCAAATTCTTTTGAAAGGCCAGGACCATAGAATATTACTGTGCAGAGTGAAAACAATGCACTTACTCAGAGAAGTACTGTCTACATTACTTCTTAAAACATTTACACCCTGATGCCTTAAGAAGTTTCAGAATTCACTCTAAACTATTATCTCAATATGTTCATAAATAATGTATATAAACAGTGTTTATAAAGATTTCTTCCATTGCTCCATTAGTAATCATAATAAGGAATTCGTTTCATACATACACAGAGACACATATAGCAGTAGGAAAAAAGATAATAACCATATTATAGATAGATGAAATGATCAGATTTCTTCCTCCCCCCCAAAAAATGGACAAAGAATACACAATGAAAAAGAGTATTAATGCACAAAAAGAAGGAAGTTTTATTTCATTATTAGTCAAATACATGCAACAATAAGACATGCGTCAAATTCTATTATATTAGTGTTATTATTCTAATAATTTTTTTAAAGAAATAACTCTCAATATTGGAAAGGATGTATTGCTAGCATCAATTCTGGTAGAATCCTTTTCAAAGCCAATTTGCCTCATATTCTGAATCATAAAAATGAATTGTGCTTTTTGACCCACTAATCCCAATCTGGCACTTTATCTTCAGAAAGAATTCAAAAGGTTTCAGACACCAAAAGAAACAGATAATTAAGTAAATCGTGGCATTTGACTCTGCGAATGTTGCAAAGATCATAAATAATAAATTGGAACTGTCACAACAGGAGAATATAAGTATATGACCTCATCACTCCCTATCTCTACAACTCTCTCAGCTCACTGAGCCTCACCACCAGATAAACATAAGTCATTGCTTTCATGATCATCCTGTCAGAACAAGGGCAAAGAAAGAGCATATGGCTGTGATCACACTCTGAGTACAAGTGTAGAAGAGGTCGGTGAATGTTCCAGCACTGAGAGAAATGAGACTCCAACTTCTGCTACAGAAGTTGTATAATGGACATTTTTTGTTCAGTTCTAAAAATTAATTTTATTCTTATGATAAATGATATGATATTCTTTGTGGAACAAGTTAAAAATTGAGGAGTGAGGTGGACTAAATTCATTAAAGTAACTCCAGGAATGTCAAAAGCTTCAACTTCAGTGGATTCTTTATAATCTATAGAGAAAATTATTTCACTTTCAAACATTAACTTATTCTCAGAATTCCAGATAACTGGAAATTGAACTGTTTGGTGGCATGGAATTTGATATTCCACCTCTATGGTTCCTCGGTTAATGGAAGAAAAATGGGCTCTAAAGAAGGGTAAATAGATATTTGCCAAACTGCAATGTTTTGCCAATATAATTGGTGCATATGGGCTAAAGTCAAGTGCTGGGTTAGACAGAGTTGCAAAGAAGCTCAAGTCACCTCAATCAAGCTAGACCAGGCTTTCTTTCATTGAACACACCCTGAAATCAAAATATCTTCATTAGACTTTTTCTTTAGGATGGGTAATATAATATTTGGGAATACATGAAGAGTAAAGCAGCCACAGTAACATAGAGTAACACATTCAAAACAGGCCAAAATAACCAAAAGCTTATCATTTTGGCAAATGAAAAAATAATAAAATACTTTGGTTTAATTAAGCCTAAACTAAAGTAGGCAGTTAGCTGTTAAGAAATAATAAAAACTCCGGGGACTTTATGCTAAAAAAATAAATAAAATCTTATTCTATAAGTATGTGAATATGTGAAATACTAGCATATCTGGTTTATAAATTTTTGATGAAGCAAAATTAGTAGATCTTTAAGCAGTTTTTGATGGTTGCTGCCATGCTATAAATATTAAATTGTAGCATTCTGGCTCAAAATTATCCATTCCTACAGTGATCCTTCCCAATTACATAAAAACTTAGAAGGAAAGTATATGGAATGATCACCCCCAAATACAAAAGTATGATGGTTCTAACAGAGTAGAAACTGGTGCAACAAAGCAGTCAGGTTGGGAACATATTTAGCAGCATATTTTTTTCCTTTATAACAGCTAAGAAAACTTGGAAACTCAAATTAACAACAAATGATGATCTCTCAAATAAGTACTGTCCCTCTTGGGTTACTAAGCACAGAGGAGCTTCAAAGAGGAGGAAGAATTCAGCAAAAATGGCAGGAAGCCATAATTCATGGCAAAGTCAAAAAGGAAGACATATTCTTACAAAATTAATTACTGAAAAACTTGTAATAGTATAAAAGATGTCATGATTAGCACCCATAAAATGTAATGCTGCAAAACCTCACAAAATTGGTCTCAATCAAATAATAAAAATTAGTCTTACACCAGAGCAATCCCATGCCTTGCCCCAGAGCAGTCATGCATCAGCCCAGGAACCCTGGGTTAGGGCTGCTGAAGGTCTCTAGTCATACCACCATGAATGTGCCCAATTTCATCTAAAGTTGCTGAGTGAGAAAGTGCCCCAAATGAGGGGGCAGAGCCAGGTGCACCAGAGAAGTCCAGTGTACTAGTGCCAGCATGGTGACAGGCCAGGGAAGGAAACCAAGGGCAGCCACAGCCCAAGAGAGAGAATACAACCCTGCCAAGGGGATAAATAACAAGCCCAAGATCCACTACCAACCCAAACCAGGGAAACACTCTCGTTGAAACATGGTAAAGCAGGTTAGCCCCAGTAGCCAAAGGAAGAGAGATACCTAGGCAGAATAAGGCAAATTAACAGCTGAAACCATAGCTGCCCAGTGTGCTCTCTGACTGCAAAAGAGTAGGGGCCTTCACAACAGCTAACAGAAAGCCAGGAAGTTAACTACCACAGCAGCACAAGGCAGAATTAAATACAACCTGGTAAAGGACTTCAATAACCATGCAAGCCAAGACAAGTGACATGATGGCCCAATGCACAGAGCAAGCCCCAAAACAAGCAGCAGGAAGAAAAAAATCCACAAATGTTCAAGCAAGTCCTTCAGAAACTAATATACCACCAAAAGAAAGACATCCTCCAGAACCCAGTAATGATGACATAGAAAAAAATGCCTTATCTGTTACACAGAGGACTCACACTCAGGATGACAAAAATACAGTTAAGAGAAGTCAAAAAATATATAAAAGAATGCATCAATAAAAGAAACAAAATTAATGAACAGAAGAATGAGACTGAATCCCTAAGAAAGGGGAAGGATGAGAGTCACTATATAAAAAGAGCAATAAAATGCAGGGGAAACCATGAAAACAGATTAGATGAAATAGAAGAACATATTAGTAATTTCAAAGACACTGAAATAAAAAGGGACAACAAAGAAAAAGAAAGGAAGATACAAAAGAAGAACAGAGGATAAACTCAGAAAGCTATCAGATACCTTAAGAAAAGAAAATATGAGTAATTGGAATCCCAGAGGAAAAGAGGTAGTTATGGGGACTGAAATGCTATTTAAGGAGATAATGGAGAACTTCCCAAATCTGAGGGATGAAATGAAAACAGACATACAAGAAGCCAGAAAGACACCAGTTATCTTAATGGAAGGAAAAGACAGCAAGATACATAACTGTAAAACTTCCACAGTCTAAAACAGAGAAAAAAATAATGAAAATGACTAGAGAAACAACATTCAAAGTAAAACCTCTTGGGCTTACTTCAAATTTTTCTAAGGAGACACTTCAGGCAAGGAGAGACTGGAGCCACATATTCAAAACACTCCAACATAAAAAATGCCAGCCAAGAATACTCTACCCTGCAAAGATCTCCTTTCTTTATGAAGGAAAAATAAGAACCTTCTCAAAGGAAGCCTTCAGAAATTCACTCCTACTAAACCTCCACTCTAAGAAATCTTACAAGAAGCCTTAAGATGAAACCCAACAGAATAAACAGGAAGAACAAAATAAGGAAGTAAATAGAACTTCAAAATGACCACCAAAATGTGAACTTTAGATTTTCAAGTATCAATAATCACTCTAAAGGCTAATGGTCTGAACTCATCAATTAAAAGACACAGAATAGCAGATTGTATCAAAAACTAAGGAAATTCTGCTGCCTTCAGAAAACACATTTGAACTCTAAAAATAAGCACATACTGAGCTATGTGCTTTCAATCTACAAAACAATCTTACAAGCAAATGGCCCCCAAAAGAAGGCAGGGGAAGCCATTCTTAGACAGACATAACAAATTTCAAACTGAAAAAAGTGACAAAGAACAAGGGGAGACTACTTCTTGATAAAGGGGTTAGTACCCCAGAAAGACATAACAATTATTAACATATATTCACCAAATAAGGGAGCACCAAAATTTATCAGACAATTACTTGCAGCCCTGAAAGTGGACATCATGAAAATACACATGTGGTAGGCAACTTTAACAGTCCATTCTCACCAAAGCACATCAAGAAAACAAACTATGCAAGGACACAAAAGCTCTAAATGAAGATCTAGATCACAGAGACTTGATAGATATCTATAAGACACTATACCCCGAAGGAAAAGAATATACTTTTTTTCAAATGCATATGGATCATTCTCCAAAACCAACCATATATTAAGTTATAAGACAAATACACAAGTATTAAAATAATACCAAAAATTTTTTTCTCTGATTATAAAATTATCAAGTAATCAGGGAATGGAGAAAGACAAAGAGAGTCATCTGCATAGTGCCAGGCAGGCAGGAGAGCTGCTTCTCCCCAGCGTGGAAATTGTACTCATTCCTTTTTTTTTCTTAATTTATCTATTTTTTTATGTATGTGTTTCACATCTTTGTATTCCCTGGGGACCACACACCACCTTCCCTCCCTGACCACTGTCTCCCATCTCCACCCATCCTAACCCCCAACATACTCACCCCTTTTATGGAAATTTCATGTACATGTCTATGACCTAAATTGTCAACTGGAATAAACTTTAAAATTAAAAAAAAATCATCGAGCTAGAAATCAACAATGAAAAGAGAGCAAGGGAATTACCCACTATATGGAGAGAGAACAGCAGGCTACTGAGCGACAACTGGGTAAATAAGGAAATCAAAGAAGAAATTGAAAGTTACATTGAAATAAATTACCAAGATGATACAACATTCCAAATGTATGGGACTCAGTAAAAGCAGCATTTAGAGAAAAGTACATAGCAAAACAGGCCCATAACAAGAAGTAAGAAATAACCCAAAGAAATAATCTAATCTCCCAACTAGAAGAACCAGAAAAAGAGCAACAAAAAAGTCCAAAACCCAGAAGACAAAAAATAATAAAAATCAAAGCAGAAATAAATGAAATAGAAACAAAAAAGACAATCCCAAAGATCAACGAAACCAAAAGCTGGTTCTTCAAAAAATAAGCAAAACTGATAAACTTCTAGCAAGGCTCACAAAGAAAAGAAAGGAGGAAACTGAAATAGAATCATAAATGAAAGAGAAGAAATTAAAACTGGCATAGCAAAAGTTCAGAGGATAATTAGAAACTACTATGAGCATTTATATGCAAACAAATACAGCAACCTGGATGAGATGGAAAAATTCTTAGAACTATACAGCCACCCAAAGATGAACAAAGAAGAAATAGAGCATTTAAGCAAACCAATTACAAGCAGCAAAGTTGAAGTAATCATCAAAACTCTAGCTATTGCAAGTTTTAAAACTTGTACTATTTGTCATATTGATATCTTGTTGTAATCTTATTTGCATATTGATATCTTGTTGTAACATAATTTTCTTTTATATATATATATGTTTTAAGCCTGAAATAAACTGTACAGTTTAAAATTAAAAAAAAAACTCTACCTAAAAACAAGCACCCAGGACCAGACAGTTTCACAAATGAATTCTACCAAACATTCAAAGATGAAATAGCACCTGTATTCCTAAAATTCTTCCAAGTAATTGAGAAAGAAGGAAACCTGCATTCTATGAAACAAATATTACCCATTACACTAATACCAAAACCAAAGACAGCACAAAAAAAGAAAACTACAGATAAATCTCCCTATTGAACACAGGCACAAAATTTTTAAATAAAATCTTATATAAAATTAAACAAATCCAACAAAGCATAAAAAGGGTTATACAACAGAACCAATTGGGATTTATCTCAGGGGCACAGGGATTGTTCAACATTTGAAAATCAATTGACATAAGCCATCACATCAACAAGGAGGAAAAACCATATGATCATATCACACAGAAAAACATTCGATAAAGTTAAGCATCCATTCATGATGAAAGGCCTTGGAAAACTTGGGTTAAAAGTAACATATCTCAATATAATAAAAACTATATATGACAAACCTACAGCAAACATCATACTTAATGGGGAAAACTAAAGTCATTTCCATTAAGATCAGGAACCATGCAAGGATACCTGCTCTCACCACTACTTTTCAACACAGTACTAGAAGTTCTAGCTGGGCAACAAGGCAAGAGAAAGACATAAAAGGAATACAAATAGGGAAAGAAGAAATGAAACCATCATTTTATGTAGTTGACATGATACTTTAAGTAGAAACCCCACAAAAAAATCAAAAGAAAAACTAAATGAAACATAAACCAGTTCAATAAGGTAGCTATTTAAAAACTCAACACACAAAAATCAGTATTCTTTCTATATGCAAAAAATTAGTCAGAAGAAGAAACTTAAAAAAATACATTCCATTTACCAATCACACAATTGAAAATTAAATACCTGGGAATAAAGCTAATAAAAGATGTGAAAGTGAAAGGCATATACAAAGAAAACTATTAAAACATTGTTAAAAGAAACAGAAGAAGACATAAAGAAATGGAAAGACATTCCCTGGTCATGGATTGGAAGAATTAATATTATCAAAATGATCATCCTACCAGAAGCAATCTACAGATTCAATGCAATTCCAGTAAAAATTTCAACAACATTCTTTAAATATATAGAACAAAAATTACTGAAATTCATTTGAAATAATAAAAGACCTCAAATAGCCAAAGCCCTCCTGACCAAAAGAAGAGAGAATGGTAAGCCGGG
>PVHY01006998.1:0-70352 GCA_004024945.1 Uropsilus gracilis | reverse complement strand
TAAAATAACATAGATACAATGCAATACCTCTCAAAATCTTAATGATACTCCTCAAGGAAACAGAAAAATTATAAATTTTGTATGGAACCACAGAGATCACAAATAATCAATACAATCATGAGAAAAAAGAAGTAAAATGGTGACATCATTCCCTTTCACTGGGAAGTATGCTATAAAGTTATAGTAATCATAACTGTTTAATAATGGCAATAAAACAAAGCAGGCCAACAGAATAGGATAGAGAGCCCAGAAATAAACCCACGCAAATATGGACAGTTAATATTTGACAGTGAAGTCATCACTATACAACAGAGACAGGAAAACTTCAACTAAAAGTGCTGAAAAATTTGGACAGCCACACAGAGAAATGAAAATATTTTTTTAATTTTTAATTTGAATATAAATTTTATTGTATGATAACCTATCATAACAAACTGGAAAAACACAAGAGAAATAGATCTTAGGCTCTGTGAAAAACCTTGTGGTTACAAGAGTATGGAAATAGGGGGATGGAGTATTGACACTGGAGCTTTGGTGAAGTATGAGTGAAGCCTATACACTTGTTCAGGTGTAAGTTCATTCTGTAATCACTAACTATATTATAGTTAAGTCCAGATGCAAAAACTAATTTAAATGGATTAGAAACATGAACATAAAACCTTTAGCATAATAAACATAAAAGAATACATAAATGGCATGCTCTTGGATATCAGTTGCAGAGATGTATTTGGAGACTCAATGCTGAATGGGGGAAATAAAAACAAAATAAGAAAATGGGGCTATATGAGTTAGAATTAAAAGGTTTTATACCACTACAGAAACCACCAAAAACACAGAGGTATTTTTATTGTTACTATTCCTATTAAACCATAAAATTATTTGAACGTGAAATTACATACATGATGTCCAGCATGCATTTTTCCCCTAGGTAAATATTTAACAAATACTTGTTAAGTAAGCAAAAACACATGTTTAGTGAATAAGTGCAGATCATGCTTTTATACTTATTAAAGATAATATTGACATATTGTGTGTGCATTAGCAGAAAGAAAGACTAATTATTTATCAAAGTAAGGTAATTGTGAAGTTGGTTGAACCCTAGTCTTGTCCTTCACTAAACCAGATGAAAAATTGCCGATCTCTGAAAGTATATAAATACATCTCTTAGAGACTCAATTGCACACAGCCCCTGATTTTCACATCCCTGATAGAAACTGTCTCATTTGTACAGAAGAGATAAATCAAGTTCATATATTACATTTATTACTGATTTTTAAGATACAGTAATACTATATCCCAAGGGTGACACCTATTTGAAGTCACGTTATTATTAGTTTACTTATGACAAGAAGCTAGCAATAAGGAACAAGTTGCTCTGCACAATGTCTCATTTCTTGATAACTGAGGATATTAATTCATGAGCTGCAGGCAAGTACATTGATCTTTCTAGCCATCTAGAAATAAAATGTCATGTAGAGCAACTAGTTCTTCATTGCTATTCCTGCACAGTTTTCCCTCCTCCTCTGAGATTTTTGCCCTCACATTAAGAATAAAAATGTACCTACCCTATATTCTAATGAAAGATGGCAAAAACTGCTATAAGTTTATAGGTACTCCATCTCATTAATCTATATCTGACGAGCACTGCAATATGCTTCAAGAATTAAAAATGAACTATCACTACCAGTTCCTCAGAAACTTTTTAAAAAATTTCTACTGTTTAATTAGTATCTCCTCATATTGACCCCAAAGAGATCAAGAATGGGACTGGATGTATGCCCAGTCATTCATGTGATAGAAAATATGTATAAAAGGATAAAACACATAAGAACTCCCTACAAATCTCTCTGAATAAAAATTCCTTGCTAATACACTAATAAATTTACAAACAATTTGAACTGTCTGCCTAAATTATAGTCATTTTCATAAAAAATCCTCAATGTCTTTTAATGAGATATGATAAATGGGCTCACATACACACAGAGAGTGAGCGAGCAGGAGAGAGAAAGAGAGAGAAAGGTATTTGTTTTTCCCACCATTATT
This sequence comes from Uropsilus gracilis, assembly GCA_004024945.1. NCBI lineage: Eukaryota > Metazoa > Chordata > Mammalia > Eulipotyphla > Talpidae > Uropsilus > Uropsilus gracilis. The sequence goes on along the minus strand of PVHY01006998.1, from coordinate 68,309 downwards.
CCAGAACATCTTTCCATTGGTATGAAAAAAAAATTACCAAGTTTCACAAAGGAGAGGAAGATGATCCAGAATAGTGTAATACAACTACTCAGAAAATTCAAATTTGAGTAGAAGGATAAGAAAAAATATCAGGTAATGCAATGTATATATGTGTGTATGTACCTACATATGGACTCGCACATACACACATGGGTATAACTGTTCAAATATCCCTTAAACATGGGTTGAACATTAAACTCCATAAGTTGTGCATCTTTGGTTGTAATGTCATCAGACAAGGAGTGGATCTAGAGTTCCATAGCCCAAACCCATCTTCCAGCAGAACCGGAGGATAAGCTGGTGGGTAAGCGAGCAAATTAGCTTTGGTCTCCTGTTCCACCCACCAATAATCAGAGGGATAAGCCCAGGGGCCCTGTTCCCAAGTCTAGAAAATTGCTCTTGAGACCCTCCAGTCATAACTGAAAAGAGAACTCCACAACAGTGAGGGCAGGCAGGGAGTCATTATCTCTTGTGAAAGAGCAAGAAAATAGCTCCAGGGAGACCTTTCTGGGCTTGAGAGATGCTGTGATGTGTGTGGCCAGGGATCCCCAGAGGTTTGAACACAGATGTGGGAAGAAAGGAATTACATTGTATTGGCTAAGAAAGCAAGGGGAGTGGACTTGGCTAACTTTCATATATTGTTGCTGGTTGTGAGCAGCAATCTGTGACAGCTCAGTGGCCAAGCAGAGCTTGCTGTTGTGAGCTTCTCATGGATGCCATGTGAATACATCTCCAGTTTAAACCAGGCTAGTCTCCAAGTCTGAATCTGCTTCCATAGCAGATAATTTCAAAAGCTATAAAGAGATTTCCCAGGAACACCCAGGTGAGGGGAAATTAGTAATAAAAACTATGAGTCAAGGTAATTTATGGCAGCAGGTATTCGGCCCTAGAGTTAGCTGGATTTTTAACCTCTTCTTTACCAGTTTGTGGAAACAATAAAATTCTGTCCTCATGTTCTAACCTGTCCTTGTCTCAGTACTACTTCCAAATAAAAAGTCACTGAATTTCATCACCTAGGTAAGTATAACAGAACAGAGAAAATAGGAAACATTCTGAAATATTTTGCTCTAATAGTAATTCCTTTGGTAATCATGTACTTTAAAATTGGAAGAATCTGGGTTCAGTCAACCCTGCATTTATCACTTTGAGCTATTATGTATCCTCCCTAACCATGGAGACCTCATATATGAAACCTTTCTCAAATGGGTTACTGCATATGTAATTCTTCCTCTTTCATAAGGCACTGTGAGAGTTGGATAGAATAATGCATGTAAACATGCAATACCTATAAAAAGGAGTCTTAAGACTCAGTAACTTTTTCTCTGTGCTTCTAAGAAGTCATACACTTATTTTTTTCATAAAATATTCCACCATACTATATAATTATTCATTTAGTTCTCTGCAGCAGCTACTAGAACAAATGCTCCTGTTCTCAGGTGCTGGTATCTTGCTCAGCATTTATTACATAGAGAATGACCCAATAAATATTCACTGGATCAATGGCTGAATTAATAGCATCTACCTCACAAGGTTATTGTGTATGGAATGACACTTAGAAAATAACCACAAAGACTAGTTATAATGTTTTCTTATTTCAAATTTAAATCAACTTTGTGACATACAAAGCCAAGTAAATTAAACCTAAAAAGAATTTGTTTTTAAATGAACTCCCTTACACACATGCACACACACACACACACACAAACAACTTTCTTTTATTGTCTACTTAGAGTGTATAACTGGCCTAGAAAATAAGCAGAAATGGGCACGAAGGAACTTTTGACACTAGAATGTATGGACACAAATAGATCTGCAACACTGAATCCAGGGATAGAAAAAGGATTAAGCAAACTGGTTTATTTATTCATATAGAACAATCTCAGAGAATTGAGATTTAGTGGTGTGCAAAATAATGAATCAAAAAGCAACATACCATGTGGTCCTGTTGCAAAGTGTTTCATTCTTTTAAGAATTATATTGTGCAATTCCTCAGTCTCAGGCAACATTCTAGAAAGATATTATAAAACATGTTGATCTAACTGCTGAGATAAAATATTTAATATTATTAAGATATTGAGTATTAAATTATCATGTTTTCATAACAAATTTTTACAAAATTTAGCTGCATGGACATGGTCATTATTGTGATGGGAATTCACAATGGTATGAATAAATATGAACAAGTAAACTTTAAAAAACAATATGTTATAATGAATGATATAAATAAGAGGTTATAATAATGAAGGATTAAAGAAAAAGAAACTCTGTGTAGGAAAAGGTATTGGACCATTTCTGAGATAATAATAATATAAAGAGAAACCTAAACTTTGTGAGAAGAAACTGTTCTTTGTGACAAAGAGAATAGCATTCAGGGCAGAAGGGATAATACATATAAAAACCCCAATGCAGCAAAATATTGGCAGATTTGAGGAATTGAAAACAACATCTTAAAAACAGAACTTGTGGATTTGTGGGGAATTGCATTAATTAGGAGACTCCCATGTACTAGAAGCTGAATTTAAAATGACAGTGAGAAAAGTAAAATATCTCTACCCATGGATCTTATCGGATAATGGATAGGCAGACAACAGTGAAGCCAGGCAAGGAGTCAGCATTCTTCAAGGAAACAGAAGAAAATGATTACCTAATTTATTTTGATGTACAAAAGACCCAAATAGCATAACCACTCTTAAGAAAGAACATATGGATATATCTTACTTTCTGTCAACTAAACTATCAAAGCAATATGATCTGTATTAAACACATCTCAAGAGGCATTTTCTGAAACTATATTATTAGTGTTTTCTTCATTTGGACTAACTGTATTACATAGAAATTGGAAGTAAGAAATTATTCGTGCCTCCTGATCCATGATCTTAGGGAAAATTGGGTACTTTGGGTGTTGTCTGCTCTGGAGTCTGTGGATTGACTCCTTTTATCCTTACCTTGAAGTAAAGTAGGATGGTCTACTCTCATGCCACCATCCCTGTTTGAGACATCGACTGTAGTGTAAGTATATCAAATCAGGGTAGGTTTTCCATTGATTCTAGCAGTAACATAGACACACCAAGAAGAGCAGGGCAGGGCCAGGGTCAGGGGTCTGGGAGGCAGGTGATCTCCCTAGGCCCCCAAGAATTTCCAAACACTTTCCCTGGCCTCTTTCTCTCTCAAGAATTTTCTTCACATTCTCTCTTTGCTGTGCTCACCTCTCTCTTCCCCCATGGTCCCTCTCATGTTCTCTCACCCTGAAGTGATGTCACTCTTTTATCCTCTCCTCCCTTGTCCAGGTCAGTCACTCACACATTCATATTCCCATTGGAACCAGCCATATACAACTAAGGAGAGGGTGCAATAACACAAGTGCTGGTTATAGAGGATAATGGAGCAAAAAGCCTGATAAACTCATTTGTCCTGCAGTTTTCCTTGGAGTTTAATTTGGCCGAACTTCATGTGTCTCACATAAATCCCAGAGGATGTCTTTTATTTTCATGATGATTTAGGTCAGCAGTCTCTCATAACTTCTTACAGTGAGGTAACATTGCTTGCTTTTTTCTAAAAATCTTTATGGACACCCAATTCCTTAGTTATAAGGAATAGCAAGATTTGTCAGGCAGAGGAGGCCACAACTTTCTTACTGTTGATGACATGCTCTGAATATGCCACTTACTTCTTCTTCATTGCTAGTTGTTACATCAGATAATTCACTTAAGTTCCCTTTGTGTTCACTCCCTCCAAAATGGAATATTTTAGAGACCCAGTAGATATATGGGGTACCAAAAGTTTTTACAAAGATATTAACCCGTGCTTTCAATTTGGAGTATTCTAGACTTTTATAAAGGGCTGAGGCATTGATTCATCATGTAAATCATTTGGCAGATTTTTCCTAAAGTCTTCTATATGTAGAGATTTTTATATCCCTTTTTCTCTGATCATTGAGGATGGTTTGAAATGTGAAAGGTTTTGCAAAAAAGTGGTTAATTTCTACTGTAAATGTAATTTTTGTTTGATTTAGTATATGAAGGAAAAGAATGAAAAATAAGTTATTAATTTCTTTACCAATGGCATGCTACCCATTTGCCAAGTTGGAGTAGCATTGAATCCATTCACTAATCATAGAGACAATAAACAAATGGACATACCTAACAATGCTGGTAAATCTAAGAAATACATCTTATGGGGGCAGTGTAAACCTTAGGGACCTTTATTCTCTAGTTTCTTAATAATCTCTGGTCTGTATCATATGAGATAAGAGCAATACAAAAAATGATAAAAGGGGGTTTGCTGCAGTTCACTTGGCCCAATGTTTATTCTGTCTGATGATTGGTATACTTTTGGAACATTTATCTCTTTAGATTGTGAAGAATTTGTATGATAGAAAATCTAAAAGGAATAAAAGCAAAATTAAATAAATTGAACAGAGAAAGAATCTATAGATTCATATTCAGTTATATATTTAAAAGTCTTGTCAACCCTCCAGCTCACTAGAGTTAAATTATGTCTTCTTAGCATGAGCTGAACTATGAATAATAATAATTTTTGAGAGATGAATAGCCTGTAATAGAGGAACAATTATGAGCCAATTGGCAAAAGTAGAGGTTAAGTATCCACAAAATTCCAAAATTGTACTGTATTGCCCTAATCAGACCACACTAGGATTCTCAGAACTGATCTCCCTGTGACATCCTACTCTGGCATGCAAAGTATTTTGAATTAAGTGCATTGAAATCATTTGGGGCTAAGGAGAAAATTCTGTCCTTGTCTAGGTCCTGTTATCTCCCCTCATTTCTCTCCCCTCATACCCTAAACTTCTGTCAAAATCCAAGATGCAGCCACTACTGTTCCTTTTATGACCTAGAAGAATGTAGTGTGGGAACCTAACTAATCTTTATGTTTTGCTATAAAACATGTCCAATCTACATGATAACCTCATTGTTACCTGGTAACCTCATTACCCTGAGTGGGATGCAGTGGGACGCACCTGTAATTCCAGCGCTGTGAGGCTGAGGCCAGGGATTGCTTGAGTCAGCAGGTTCGAGACTACCCCAGGCAACATAGCAAGACCTAGTCTCTGAAAAAATAGCTGGGTGTGGTGGCTCATGCCTGTAATCCCAGCTACCTGGGAGGCTGAGGCTAGGGATCACTTGAGTTCATGAGTTTGGGACTACCCCAAACAACATAGCAAGACCTAGTCTCTAAAAAAAAAAAAGGTCCCTCTCTGTTCTGTGTCGGGATGAAGTCATTCCCTTCCATCTCCTAGGCAACTTGGACCCTCAACACAAAATGTTTATATATTCTTTCTTCACTAATTAATGACTATCTGCATCATCATTGTGGTTCTCATAAGCATTTTTAAATAGTTATTCCTTTGCTTATTATTAAATCATTTTTCCTTTGCTAACACATCAAGTGTTATTTTGATTAACTGTTCATTCCCAAAATCACTCAGAGAAATGGGGGTTTCGTCATACACCCCAATAGTCAATACTAACATAATGGCAAACATGAAAGTATAAATGAGTTAGGAACAATGAATTCAGAAATCTGGGTTGCTTTGAAAGAGAGTTTAGAATATGCCTGAAGTGTTTCACATAGGAAATATAACCAGTTATGTTTTCCAGGAAATTTTTTGGAAAGAACCATTACAAAATTGAAATTTCAATTGTATAAAGTTACCTTGGAGATCTTGTGGTTTTGAAACCATGTATATAATTGCAATCAAGTGGAATGGAATAATTCTTCTTGTAAATGATGGATGTTGAGACTAGAAAATTTAGGAAAGAGGCATCACAAGATCAGAAAGTGGCTTACACAAGGTCAGAAGATGGCAGTGGAGGAGAAAATGACTATTACAGTTGCTAAACAAACTTTAAGTAAAGTATCCAGAGATGCAGACCAAGGTTCAAACTGGAGGTGGGGCTACAGAGATTGGGAGCCAATGTAAAGGAATCAGCTATCTTTTCAAATCTACCTAATCAAACCAAATATAGAATAAATCCTTAGGCACCCACCCTAGAAATAATTAAATCAAGAATTGTTAACAGTCCCACAGAGGGATCAACCCCTTAGAGAAGAAGGCTGTATCAGTGCAATTTTTACACTGACAAGATGCAGCTCTCTGGCCTACCTGTGAGTGTGTAGGTGTTTTTCTCCACCAATCATCTTCTTTGCAAAGCTGCAGAGACAGCTCTGGTCCCAAGACTACCTGTGGCTATGCAAGTTTCTCTATTAACAAACCTGTCCCTTTCAAGAAAAGCGCTTCCTGCCTTCTTATGTCTGGGTGAGCATACTTTACTTCCCTTCCTTTTTTAAAATAATAAACCTGCCTTTTAATATAGATAAACATCTCTGCCTCATGGGAATACCTGCCACTTACCACTGAAAAGTGAGCTTTTACCCAGAGGTATCTCAAGAAACCCAAACTTTGAACTCAACACCACTTATGTTGACATCAGTTCTTCCTGTCATTAGGGAAAGGTAGAAGAGCAGCTGGATTTAAAGTGTTACAACAGAATAAGATGATGAAAAGATTGGTTTAAAGAACTTCATTGGTGATCTGCCTCAATTTAAAGAACTATGTCTTACAAAGTTATAGGGGAATAGAAAGTCTGAGATGCCAGGGTGAATGGGAGCCTAGTGTCTGTCATGTCCCTGGTAGACAATTGTGCACCCTCTGAAGCTTTTATATTGGACAATATACCCTTGCTTAGCTGGTGCCTTTGTGAGAATGATGGCATCTACAAGAACACCGGTGCTTAATTTGGTGATAAAAGAAGTCATCAACTTACTAAACAACTTAAATCTTCAATAAAGACAGAAGTTAAGCCAGCTCCATTCTCCCTTGAAACTTCAAGGGAAAAATATTTGATATTAGGATGCAGACTGTCTCAATTCCCCCCGCCAATAAAAGGAAACGGTTTGAAGAGAAGGAAAGCGGTATAATATGTTGATAAATTGAGAAGGACTCATGTCTGAAAGACCACCTTCCTGCTCTTATGCAGAGGCAAGGCTATTTACCCAGAGTTATAGTGGAGTAGAAGGGGGGAGTCAGTGAGTCAATCCTAGTGATACAAGTGTCAGGAGACTTTGATTGATGCCAGCTTGCTTTCACTATCACCTGGTGATCAATAATTCGGTCTAGTGATGTTGTCTTACTTGGAATATAAGAAGACAATGTTTGTTAAGTCTAGAGGTAAAAAAAATGGGAGAATTTGTCTGATGGGATAGAGACAAAAGTCCTTCACTGATGTATCATTTTGAGGAGAACTCAACAGTATCCTTTGCTTATGTATATGAGTCTGTTATTGCTCTTCATTTAAATGTACATACAAAGAGAAATCATGATTCTGAATGCAAGGGAATTAGAAAACTGAGCAGGGATCAATTACTACAAATCAGGCTTTATCAGCAGGAATTGAGGTAAGAATAATAGTTGGAATTCAGGACTACAATATGACAAGGAATTACAGAAGCATTTGTGTTTTTTTTAGATATTATACAAATCAATAGATTTTGTTTGCATCTGAATTGAATTTACTTTCTTTTATTGCAGGCAAGATTGAGAAGTTGCAAGGTTCAGTAGAGAAGAGAACACTCCTCTAAAGGAAGTTTATTTTAGGTTCAAGTCATCAGAAGAGAGAGAGAAAGAGAGAGAGAGAGAGAGAGAGAGAGAGAGAGAATTGAGTTATTGATGGGTCAGGTATACTTTTCCAGAAAATGTGCACACTCCGTAACAAGTCAATCTCATTTGCATGTGATGCCCACACATATTAGGATGTCTTTGAAGTTTTCATCCTCTTGGATTTTAAATTGAGATAGGTCTCCATTAAGGAAAGTAAAAAGTTGAGATTTGGTTTGAGGGCAGGAAAAAAAATACCTTACTACACAATCTTGAGTTTACATTACACTGTCAGCATTAAATTTACATAACAAGTCTCTGCCTAAAAGGCTTGCTGATGAGGAGTCAGAAACTAGTAAGGCTTGATAAGTGGTAAGAGGGCCTCAGGATATTGTGGTGGCCTGAAATATGGACAGTAAAGAGGCTGCCTAAAGCTTGAACAGTTTGGATACACAGAGACTAAATCTCTAAGCAAGTGGAAAAGAAAGCTGCATTACTGTCAATTAAGAGTACAGCTCCTGATAAGCTGTTTTAAGTTTATAGAAGGTTCTAGGATGTACCTGAGGATTGACTGCTTCTATGAGTTGAAGGGAAATTGCTCCACAAAAAGGAAAAACAAACCCTCTGAGAGTGTTGGGATCAAGGGATCAAGGAAAATTGCTATTTACATTATCTTTTTGTTAAAGTCAAAATAATGATTTTCCCAATGATCTGACCATTTATAATATCCACAAACATCTTGAGATGTAACTCTCTAGCTTGACAAGACAAGTTGGTGGGTGTTGAATTGCTCCTAAAGGCCTAATTTTTTTTAAGACTCAGTTTGCAACACAAGTACTGTTAATTTCAATTCCTTTTTTAGGCAAGCTGTTTTTAAAAAATTAAGTAGCAGCTTCTACAATAATAGGGAGTACATGTACAACCAAACACACCATTTTGAATTTGGTTTTTTATATCAGAGAATATCTTTTATTAAAGTGAATTTTAAAAGATCTATGGCTAGGACTTTCAGTTTTAATGCAGTGTTCCTTTGGAATCTGTATTAAGAAATCCACTAAGATTTTGGCTATTTCCTCTTCTTTTTGTGTATGCAGTTCAGCCTTAAAACAATTCACCATGGGTTAAAGGTTCTACTATAGCTTCTTTCAGGTCTTGAAGGATAGAGGTTGAGGCTTCAGCACACCTATACCTCCCAGGATGGGTATTGATGGGTATATAAGACTCACCGACAGCATAAGCTACAAAGACTAGTGTCTGGAAACCAAAGAAAAGGGGGTGTTGGCAGTGCCACAAACATGAATAAGTTCCCCTCAGTCATCCGCTACAAATATTAGGTTCTTCCAGACCCCTCCTCCAGCCTCTGACTCATCAACTCCAAGATCATGTCTCTTGACTTACAACAACTGGAAAAGAACAATAATCTAAAATCCCATATGAATTGCAGTACTACCTTTTGGAAAAATAGACGCTACTGCTACAAATACCTTAAAAATACAGACATCTAAAATTATGAATTAGGCTAATAAAAACTACAACGACAATATATGGCAACTTGAAACCTTAAGGGAGTGTAACTTCCAAGAGTTCCTTTCAACATTTCTTATAGAAGAGGTCTAGTGTTTAGACATCTCTTACTCAAGCTTCTGTTTTTCTTGAATGACTTTTATGTTTTTTTGACTTAAATGACTTGAATGTTTTTTTTCTTGAATGACCAAGAGAATAACTCACCAGAATCATACTAGAAAAACATGGAAGATTTTATCTTCTTAGCTTCAAAACTGTCACAACAATGAAAATCAACGAGATTAGAGGAAGAGAAAAACTCATGAAAGAGAAACAAGAAAACTTAAAAGAAAAAAAGTCATGACCTGAGAAATAAAATTAGTTAATGAAAAATAGAAATTGATGCTTCTTAAAAAATAGTAGGGTTCAAGGATATAAAATGTTCAATAGATGAGACTAAAAATTCTAAAGAAAGAATATTGAGAATGGCTGGTGGGGGTGGGGAGAGGAAGAGCACTTAGCTATGCAGTTACTACAATCAGGTTTGCATCATGTTTTTCTTGGATACAACCCTACAAGCAAGGAGAGAGTGGGATGTATTCAAATATTTAAGTATTCAAAATACTTAAAATTGGAAACTTCCAACTAAGCAGTCATACCCAGCAAGATTTTATTTCAAATTAGGAAGAAATAAAAGTCATTCAAGAAAAACAGAAGCTTGAGTAAGAGATGTCTAAACACTAGACCTCTTCTATAAGAAATGGTGAAAGGAACGCTCCTATCCAAATCTTCTCAACTGACTGTCCTCAATCTTTAATCGTTTCTTTCCTTAGAAATGCATTTTATTGCTTCCAGAACTTGGATATAGTGGCTACATTGTAGCTGGATTATTTAACATAGATACAAGGGATAAAACTTACTGTAAACTAATTGGAGATCAAATTAAAACCTGAAGATAAAATGTTTCCATTGAGTCCCAGTGTCTCAAGAGAGTAAAAATGCACTAGTAGTGAAGATAGACCTGATCTGACACATATCTTTAGGTGAAGGTTAGGAGGAAAGATGAGAAAGGTACACTGATATTGGACAAAAGAAGCAATATAGGTTAAGATTGTTACAAAGACTATTTCTGACCCAAACTGGGAGATTGTGAGCACAATGTAAAATTATATGCTACCTCTCAACTAAAATAGCTTTGCAAAATCTGATGATTTCAGGTAAAATCAGTATTTTCACCCTCAGTGGTAACCAAGGAGCCAGACAAAACAAAGATTTCACAGAGAACAGCAGCCTTTGCATCTGTGCAGTGCATTCTTTAGAAGGAAAGAGATTAAATCCTATAGATACTGCTTTCTTCTAGAATCAGCATATCTTTAGTCTGGGACAACTGAAAACTAGAACTTCCTATCAAAAATAATTGCATTTTAACATTGATGATTTACTGTTCCTACCAATGTAAATTAAATTTAAACTTGTGTTTGGTGGAACAACCCTTACAGTAAAATCTGCTGGATTGCTTCCTAGGTTCAGATCCTGATTATCTAACTAGCTTATCTAACAATTGCTAAAATTTTACTTCTAGTTAGCAGCTCTAAATATGCTAGCTGGGCATATTTTGGGGTGACATATTCTGAACTCTTTCACACATACAAACAATCTTTGGAGTACTGCAGATTTTCCTGGATGATTAACTTAAAAGGTTAATTTGAGTTGCGTAGTCAAGATAGCACCTAAAAAGGTAGAAAAAATTGTGTTCTGGTTTATTAGCTTCCAAGTAGATATTTTTATACAAAAGGGTACAGTTTTAAAGAACTGCGAGGGAGTTATGTGCAAAAATTCTGTTCATGTATAACAGGATTTTTTTTCTAATACCTCCTACACACCACTTCTAAAATGCACCCCTCTCTGCTTTATAGATTGTTGTCTTGGGAGAACTGTGACTTGGAGGGAGAGAATATTTGCAGAACAAAAATCTTACTACCAATATAAACTTTAATAAAAATAGTAATTTTAAATGATAAACAATTGATAGGCCAATTGATTGAGTAATATATATATCCATAGTTTTTAAACTTCTCTGAAACAATAAACAAAAATACTAAAACCAAATGTATATTTCATATTTTATGACATCTCAAAAATATTTTTCACAATACAATTTCCTAAAAATACAATTTCTTAAAAAATAGTAGGGTTACAGCTACTATATACTAGTAGCTGTATACTAGTAGTATACAACTCCTATCTTAAATCCCTTTATGAAATTATATAGGAACAATGTCTGATATATGATGCCAAAAATATCACAAACTGCTTAACACTTGTCTGTGACAAGTGATAAAGAAATGAAGTTTTTACATTAGTATGTGAACAAGCACTCTTTTTAGGAAATCATAATTATGTCAGGAACTATAGGCTTTTGTTTGAAAAGCCACTGGTCAAAGACAAAGGACATTTGATAATTAAATCTGAGGAGGAGGAAGGTAGTGAATGATGACAAACAAGATGAAATGATCACTTGATTGTGCCTAAAACACTGGCACACACACAAAAACAAGCAGATTAGTAAATCAAAAGTGCCAACATTCCTTCTGAGCTCTGATTTTTTGAGAACAAAAAGGCATTAACTGGTACCCTCAACTCACAATACCTACTAATTGCAATGATAAGGATAAAGCTCTTGCTTCTAATCCTAAAACCTCCTACCATGTTTCTGTAAATACCCTTTGTGAATTTACTATTATAAAGACTCTCCTGGAAGTAGCAGTGATATTTTGTACATTTCTATATTTAAAAACAGACAGGACTAGTCTAAACAAGGGACAAATGCATTAGAAAATATACACTATAGGATACTTATATGCACTGTAATTTACTGACCAGTAATTTAAAATTATGCATCCACAGAGAGTCATTTCTTCAATAAAAGTTTTATAATTAAAAGTCTGGTAAAATGCCACTATATGCTATAACCAGTGCTTAAGATTTTAGAAAACAAAGGTATCCCATAAGCATTAGAGGATTAGAAAACAGCAAAATCAAGGAGTGAAATTAAATTTTCATAAAGAACTCTACTACATTTTAGGATTTGATACTTATTGTTTGTTCATTTCAAACAAAATATACCTTATCTAAGTTAATCAGTATGCCTATTTTGTAGTGAAATGTGTAACTAAGTGAAATAAACTAAGAAAAAGACAAGTTTTTAGGGTCTTTATGTTCTAAAACATTTTTGTGTGGTTGCTACTTTCAAGGTAATAACTTTTTTATAATCAGTCTCCTTTTGGGAGCCCCTTTCAAGGTAATAACTTTTTTATAATCAGTCTCCTTTTGGGAGCCCCTGTAGGCTCTCAGTTGTGAAGAGGAGGGGGTAATAAGATGTCACTGTTTCAAGAAATTCTAGACATGGAATATTTGCAGGATCAGGGAACACAATTCTCTTCTAGGGACAGTTTAGAAGTAACAGTGTTGTTAGGCAGGAGGAGGTGCAACCCAAGACCTGTGACTCTAAATGGGTTCTGCCATCTGCCATATACGTGTAACAGTGTGATATCCATGGAAAGAAGATATTCCCAGTTCACAGAAGGGTGGAGCTGAGCACCAAGCAAAAGCTAAAGAAGATGGGGAGAAGACTTAGGAGAGAGTCTTAGGAAGGTGGAGATGAAGGGAAAATTTAAAGGAGTTTCCTGAAGAGGATGGAGACATGTGAGAAGCTGCACTGGCTTCTAAGCCACAGATTTGTGCTGGGACTTAGGGGACATGTATCATAGTTTCCTTTAATGAAGTAAAAACTCAGCCCCCATTGCCTGGCCCAGTAGGTAGGTTTGGGAGACTTAAATAAAGGGAATAAGGTTGCTGTAGGAACCAGGTCATAAGACTGACCACTGTGGCAATGGCTGAGGATGACAAAGCAGGGCCAGGACACATTATGTCAAAGGTCACATCTAAGACCAGGGTGAACCCACTCCTCAGTCATAAAAAGCCCAAGGAAAAAAGTATCTTCTTGCAAAAACTTCTCCCACCTGACCATCTCATCTCACCCATTGCTTCTTTCACAGTGTATTTCAATGTATCTGCATTCTTGGCTCTGCCACTGGTGAATTTTTTCACACCATGCCTCCAGCCTCTCCCTGGAATTTTTCCAGTTTCTCTCCACAACAACATTAAAGAGAAAACAAACAAACAAACATGAGTAACATGTTTGTTACTCACTTTGGGAGGTAGCTGTTGCCACTTCAGTTTTGCTTCTTTTCTTTCCTTTCCCAACTTGCCTGGCCCCGTCTGACCCTTTTCCTCTGTGTTCCCACTGGAAAGTGCCTTAGACTTGTAGCAAACTTCCAGGCTTTTGTGACTGTGCTTTAGTTCGACAATTCTATGAAACTAACCCATGAAACCCATGAAACTAACTTTGGGTGTTTAATTGGTAATTATTTAAGTATATTCTTTCTCTTGTGTCTACTTCACAGAAATTGTATTAAAGTTCTTTTTATTGAGGTCTTAGACACTTAGAGTAAGCTTGTCCTTGTGTGGTGGATGGCTAAATCCATTTAGAGCAGATAAGTTGGAGGTCCCAGGGTCCTCCTTATATTGTCCACTAAAGTAAAGACAAAGCATACTTAGTGCATATGACCTTCAATAGAAAAGAACTTTAATACAGTTAATGTGCAATAGACAGATGAGAAGAGCTCAAAAATTTCCAATTAAATATCCAAAGTTACCAATTCCCTCATGGGTAATTGCCCAGTCAAATAGAATTGAGGCAAAGTGAGACTAGTGAATCCCAAAAGTTTGCCACAAGTCTAAAGCACCTTCTGATGGGGACGCATAGGAAAGGGGCAGAAGGAACCAGGCAAGTTTGGAAGAAGAGGATCAAAAGCAAAATACAAGTCAAGATAAAGGCAACCATTGTCCGCCTCTCGTTCACATCTTTGTCTCCTTCTAAATCCCCCATAATTCCTGGTTCAAGTTCAGTGTTGAAAAGCAAGTGACCTTTTTATCATGTTTCTGCCCCACATACCTCCTCAGATCTCCTTCGAGCTGCTTGCTCCTTCCTTCCTTCCTTCCTTCCGACATTCAATTTTAGTCTTTTCTAGCTTTGCCTCACTGCTCAGCTTCATCCTTCAATAGATGGGGAAGGGAACATGGCACTTTCCCTTTCTATCAGGGTTATACTGCTCTAACAGTAGAGCATAAGATAGCCTGATAAGATTATTCCAAGAGCAAATAATAACAGTAGGAGTTTAACCTGAAGGATTTTTTTCTAACTGTGAGTCGATAGTCTCTGGCAACTGACTAAATAAATGATGAAGAGAAGCAGTTTTTCTCACTTCCTATAGCCAAGAGCACTTGGCTGATCCTTTCTATACTTGTCTATGATATTCTTTCTACTTCTATTCTTCAGAGATACTTTTCCAGATACAATAAGTAGAATTAGTCACAGCAAATGTATATACATGTTTGCTAATAGATCACCTGAAGCAGTTCTGTAAGTTAATACAACCCAGGAGTGAGAATTCAATGAATCTGGGCAGCAATGAAGTTGACTATGCATGGAGGTTAGGGATTCCAAATCCCCAGCAGAAAATCCCCTTGGCACATGCCCACAAGTTCTACATTCATGGTAAAACTATGCATTCATGGTAAACCTCCAGTTTAGCGCAATCTGTGAATACAAAAAAAAAAAAAAAAGAATCCCTATATAAACAGACCTATCAGTTCAAATATGTTAAGGATCAACTACTCTTAGTGATTTCTATAGGCATTTGACCAAAGATGATAAAAAGATTTTCACTCATATCCCCTTTCACATAAATTCTGACACTGAGAATTAGTAATCCAATATACTTTGTGCCAAATCATCTTGCTACGTTGCCAACATATTTCTTTAAACCATTTCAAGTATGCATAAGGAATTTTTACCATTAAAGAATTTCAGTTATTTCCATTGGGAGAGAGGTAGTAAAATATACCAGGAGATATTACCCTTCCAATTACCAGCTGTTCAGACAACAGTGGCTGCATCCTTGTGTAGAATGGTCACCACCTGCACTACAAACAAATTCTGCTAAGATATGTTTCATGTACTTCTTCATTGGTAGGGAGGTTGGCATTTATATTTAGTAACTGATGTTTTGGAAGTTCTGCTCACATTCTTTCCAAAAGACATCCACATGGTATCCAACTACTTTGAATGTCTGGTATAATGTGTACTCCTTTACAGGCAGACACTCATTGTGAAAGTTTAAAGATTGATCCTGTGAACCTGCGATGAGTTGTCTTTCAACTGAGAGCACTTCTGATAAATTAAAGATGTCAGGGTACTAGATGAATTTTACTTAAAAAATGAAGTTGGTGGGAAATTTGATAAACTGTGATATTTGGGAAAGAAATGAAGTTGCTTATACTGAAATACAATGATTATAAGTACAGTGGGGATTTAGGTAATACCCAACAATCATTAGATTTCTTTCATTGAGAAGAGTATGAGGTAACACATGTTTTCTCTAAGTAGAAGAGGAATTATGAAAGTGATAGGCAACAAGGTAAACAAATAATTGATATGCTACATATTCTTTATTCATTGTACATATTTAGGTTTGTCCATATATTGTTATCAGGGGCACTCTATCAGACTTTCAGCAGATTTGGGGATTGTGACTAGAAATAGACATTTAGAGTTTTTGAGTATTTAGAGTATTTAAGTGAGTAGCTTAAAGGAGCAGTTAAAATTTAGTATATACAGCTAAGTTTGTAGGGTAAATGGAAAGGGATAAGATACTTATGGAAAAGCAAATGACTTTGGGAAAAGATAAATGAACCCTTAGAATAGATGGGAGATATAATCCTTCATGACAATGTCTGTCTGGACGGTGCAGACTTGTCTATGAGAAAAGAAGATTAGAGTTTCTCACAAGTAAAGAATTTATGAAAATTGAATTCTTTTGAGAGTCTGTACTTTAGGTAGATAAGGAATTTCTTTAAGAATTCAATGTCTTTAGTTCAAAATAGTTCTTATGCCAAAATAGCACATTAAATGAATCAGGTTTTACTTTTTTGCCAACTTTATTGAGATATAATTGTCATATGTCATTGTGCAAGTTTAAGATGTACAATGTGCTGATTTATACACATATTTTTAAATGATTGCCACTGTAATCATTCATTCCATCACACAATTACCATTTCTTTCTTGTTGAGATAACATTTTAGCAACTTCTATTTATATAAAACAATACTGACAATATTGTACATTAGCTCCCTGAAATTTATCAAATAACTGAAAATGTGACTTTCATTTTTCTCTTTCCCACAGTTCATGCTAACCAATATACTTCTTTCTGTTTATAATTTGTAAATAATTTGTAAATAATCATACTGTATTTGTAGTTCTTGATTTGATTTTTTCCAATTAGAATAATGCCCTCAAGGCCCACCCATGTTTGTTATGAACAGCAACATTTTCTTTTTTTGTGGCTAAATAATATTCCACTGTGTGGATGTATATGCATAAATATATATGCAGGAAGGGGGTGAGGGATTTCATGCAAGGTTGGGATAAAAGGGTAAAATTTAAAGCTAAAAAGAAGAGAATGACTGCCATTGTCAGCCTCCTCACATATCTCACCCATATCTCCTCTACATGTCTCCTCTGCATGTCTATTTCCACATTCCCCTCACTAGTGGTGCAAATCCAAAGTTTGAGAAGCAAGTGAGATCTTCTTCTCCATGTGTCTCTCCAGAGCTCACCTCCCTTCCATAATATAGGTTTCAGTTGGCTGCTCAGTTCTGGCCCTCATTAAGTGAGGTGGGAACCCTGGTACCTTCTTGTAACATGGAGAACACTGGTACCTCCTTGTAACATTGCCTCTTACAATGTGCAATTCTGATTCCAGTGATTGCTTTATCTCCTCCTACTGTGTGGTTAATTTTGGCATGGCTTGTATTTTTTTGTTGTTGCTGTTGAAAGATTGGCATGCTGTTTAGTTAATAAAAAGTTATGTAAATTGGCATTTAGTGTGAGGATTTATCCTCAACTGGTCAGGAACTGAGCTGTACTTGTTTTCTATAGCTATAAATAGCAGTGATTTTTAATTCCTAAAGTCTCTCTCTCTCTCTCTCTCTCTCTCTCTCTCTATATATATATATATATATATATATATATATATATATATATATATATGTCCTTCTAATTTGAGGCTTTCCTAAGTACTCTTCACTAGAATGACTTCGTATCCTATACCTGTGATTTAATTATATTCTATAAATTCTGATATATGTATTAGCTTCCATTATATCTTGCAATTGTCTATAATTTTGACTTTCTTTATATGAGTAATTTTCAAGTTACTTTTATTTCTATTTATGAACATTCTATTATTATTTTTGTTTATTTCATTGTGAGAAAAATATTTCATACATTCATGCTTTATGTATCATATTGAAGTTTTGCATAGCATAAAATGTCAATATTTATATATTTTCAATATTTACATAAAGTTATTTTATCCTTAATAAAAAATTTGGAAGCTTTCCTTAAAATATAACTGCTCATGATTTTGTTCTTACCTTTGCCCATATTCTTACAATAACTACATTTGACCTGCATCGATGTGCCCATGAGTTATTGATAACAAACACTCTTAGATGATGATATCAATTCTACCTGCTAAAGTCAGGACAAGAGACGCACCTGTCATTTCTTTCTGAAATTCAATGCTCTGCAAGCAACTGGCTTTGTAATGTTTGCCACTATCCACTTACTATATAATAGTTTAATTGGCTCAGTACATTATGATCCATAAAAAACAAGCCAAAAAAAAAAATCTGTAGCCATTACAAATCTCAAACACACCATATTGTTGAAGAATAAGTTATCCCTGAACTCATTCTCCATAAAATATTCGTTTTTTAATATGTCTAAAAGTAAGATATTGATAACAAGATCACTGATCAGAAGATATTTAGGGGAACACTGTGAGATTTTTTTTCTTTTTAAGTGCTCTTTTTCTAAAACTGAACTTGTTCTCAGCAGTTCCATCCTTAGGTTAATAGCTTAAAATAATAAATTCTAGCAGTTTCTCTCACTCTAAAGTATCTGTTTTGAAAAGCATATTGGAGAGACTCTCTTTGACTTTGGGATTAAGTTCAGGATTAATGGGTGATATGGAACATTCAGAAAATTCAGCAGATTATTTTCTAGACTTTTGCATCTGCCACATAGTTGGTGGTAAACAAGTATTAATTGCACTAATGAGTGCATGTTCTAAGGTATTTTGAAAAAGTTTACATTTAAATTGTCCAATTTACCTTTTGTAAGCAGAGCTGGCAAAAGGTTCAATAGAATAATGAATTTAAATAGCACTTTAGAGATTCCAAAATTTTACTTTACCATAGCATTATTTATTAAACTAAAAATTGGAAAACATATCTTATCAATTAAGAATGACAAATTAGATGACTTCTTGACAACATGGATGTACGTAGAAGAAATCATACTAGCAGAAACAAGTCAAAAAGAGAAAGAGAAGTCAAATGGTCTCACTAATACATGGGACATATTGAATAAAAAAAATGAATAAAAGCCATGAGGAAAAGACAAAACAGGCTGAGCACCAAACTGAAGCACACAACAATGGACAGAAGGGAAAGGGGAAGGGGGGGAGAGGGGCAAATCCCTGGGATTGCAAAGATGTGAAATTTACATATAAATAAAAAAAGAAACATATCTTTTCAAAATTAATAATTTTGATGCCTGACTTTATGTCATAAATATTTTATTGAGTCTTTACAATCTTACCAGTTGTCTAAAAGCCATGATTGTGAATTTCATTAAATAAGATTCGTGAAAATATTTACCAGAACAGTGTTTGGGTCAAGTACCATCAGGAAATAGAAACTGCTATTTGTTTTGGACAGGGGAAGTTTTATACAAATATTAAGTGTTAACATGGCATGAAGTAATTGACTTGGAAAGAGAAAACAGCAAACACTAAAGAATATGAAAATAGCAGTTATAAGAAGCAGTTTCTCTCCTTAAGATTAAGAACACAAAGAAGACACCCTCTGATCTACCCCTAAAAATGAAGTTTAGATTTCATTGTAGTCGGCATGATTTTGACTTACCAAATAACAGAGAAGTCATTGTGGGAATTTGTTGATGCCTTTGCCAGAAATCTATTGTCTAGAATATTCTAGTTGCCTATCCTCTTGGGTGCTGTGGCTAGGAATTTGTTGATGTCTTTGCCAGAAATCTATTGCCTAGAATATTCTAGTTGCCTATCCTCGGGTGCTGTGGCAATTTGTTGTGCGAAAATTTCTTGCTAGAGGCATACTTCGATGTAAACTGTAATTTTCCAAGAGGCGTGCTAGAAAAATTCACGGCTACCTTGGACCGCAGACTCCCCTACACGACAAGAACTAGTTTGCTAGAGCTTAAGGTCATTTTAAAGCTAGTTGGTCAAGGCTAGAGAAGCTTCCTACATTGAAAGAACTTTATGCTGAAGCTCTTTGCATTTTAGAGTTGGGTGTTTGGCAGCCCTACAGGAGACAGGGAATGTGAAAACTGCACACACTCCAGAAACTAAGTGCATCAGAAGCTAGTAAAACACAGGTGTCAGGGACAACACATTGGCTTTGTAATGTCTTGTGACTGTTTTTTTTTTTTTTTTTTTTTTTTTTTGTGAAAAATGGAAAAGAAAAATTCGACCAACCGAATTTACTCAGAGAAGTCAATGAGAATAAATCGGAGCTGAATTTTCTATGATGTGATGTCTTTGTTAATGAATAAAATAAAATGAAAAGTGCTCTAGATAACTTGCGTATTTACTTATTCAAATGAATTAGTTATGCAATGCAGCATAAAGCCATAGGACCCATTGAAACTGATTCATTCAAGCTTCCTTTCTGTTTCCTCATTTTGTTCTCCTACCCTTTTTCTTGTTTTCCTTCTCTCTCAAAGAATGTGAGCAAAATGTGAATCATATGTAGCTAATCTTTTTTTCATACTTTTTCTGTCTTTCAGCGCTTGTTCAGGTCTTTCAGGATGTTCAGGGTAGTGCATGCTATGAGAATTAAAATGCTATAATAATAACATGGCTATGTACTTAAAAAATGAAAAAGTAAAAATTGACAAGACTATATTTTTATTAAATACATAAACTTCTTGACATTTACAATTTAAGTAGGTAACTAGTTCTTAATGATGGCAACTTAATTACTGTGTAATCCTTTCACCAACATTTAAAACAAATCAGGCTTAGCCTCTCTGTGGAAAAATTTAAACATTTAGAGGATTAAATAAAGGTCATGCAGTAAGTGTTGCTTATCTAGTTTTAGCAATATTTTATATTTAGTAGTGTCCTTTATCTATAGAGTTGTATTTAATGAGAGTAGTGATATTTATCCATGACAAAAAATTCCAATTAATGTTATTTCAGTTAGTGTATTACTGGATTCTAAATCCAACCAATCCCATGCTAAAATAGGAATTTAAAATTAGAAAATGGGCAATGCTAAACAAGACTCTTTTACAATATTAATCCTAAATAAGATTCTTTTGTTCACAGATTCAAGTGTTGGAATAAGTTTGTTTATATCTAAACAACAAAAGTACAGAATATTCATCCTTGAAGAAACTATATATATCATCTAATATAACCTTCATTTCCTATGGGCAAAGAAACTGAAGCCCAGGAAAGTATTGTCTAAAAGTGAAAAAGGCCTGGGAGTTGGAAAGGAGAATTGAGCACATCTTTTAATCTATTTTCTTTTGACATATAACTGAAATCAAAAAGCAATTTGTAATATTCAAAATTTCAATTATAAGTGGCTTAGTACAATATTATTTTATGTTGGATCATACAAAGTGCAATACAGATGTTTTGGTTGGGGCACTTCTCCTGTGACTATTTGCATTATCTCTCCATCTGTGACTGTTATTCCCAGGAGTCCAGAAGATAATTCCTTCATCTATGCTTCTGGCAGGCAGATGGAAAATAAACCATGTAGAAGTCAAATCTAATTGACATTAGAAAATGTTCTATAAATACTGATTTTGTCATATAATGCTCAATTGTTCTCATGTTTGTATGTAATATATATGCATATATTTATTTATCCATTTGTACTTATAGTGGATAACATGAAATTTATTTAGTTTCTAAAAATGTGTTTTGATATAGATCTGAATGGAACCGACAAGTATTATAATCTTGAAATGTTCATATTTTACTATAAATTCCTTTAGTAAGTAAAACAAGAGAAAGGGTATGTTTCAACTGAAGAAACACAGGGACAAGATCAGATTGTACAGCTGTCTGGTCCCACTTCTCACACATCCACCGCCATTTCCCCATGGTTCTCAAGCACTAGATCTCTTTCCTGAAATTTTAAAGATGGAAAATCACATACATAACTGGTAACCTTACAACAAATGTAGGTTTCACATACAGGTCCATTGATGAAGAGAAATTCCTGAATGAAATCAACAGGTGGTTTGTTGCTTTTAGATTCTTCTGCTTGTTGATAGATTTCTAAGAACCCAGGAACTCTTTAGGATGTAAAACTTCATCTTACTAAATTGGGAGAGAAAACAGAAGACAAGAATAAAAACCTCTCAGTTATTCAGTGAAAACGAAGAGCTATCTTTATAAGACAACTATGAATATAAGTAAGCATAGTATTATGTATTATATAATAATTCTCTATATTAGCATAAGTAATTATACCATTTTAAAGGCTCACAAGTCTTAAACAAGTGGGATGTCTTTCTTAACTAAATAATAAACAGTTTTAAAGTGAAAAAATGTCCAAATGCTGAGCTTGGAAACTTTCACCTATCTCAACTAGTAATGAAAGATGAGATAGAGAACTGAAAAAAAAATGTAAACTTTTGACAAATAGGAATGTTTTTCCTATGTTATATGCAGATTTTAGAGTAATAAAAAAATCCTTATATGTAGTACTTGAAACAGATTATAAATATTCTTAAAGAGAATATTTGCCTATCACTGACAAAAATCAAATCAAATAATTTTTTTTTAAATCAATGATACAAATAACTCACAGGTCATGCATTACATTATTTTATCTTTTCACAATGAATATAGAAAACCATCTTTTTTTCAATAAAGGTTCATTAACATTCTACATTTTTAACACTCCTGGTACATTATAAAATTGAACTTTAAGGTTAGACATGGGTACAGATAAATTCTAGTCTTTTTACTTCCTTCAGAGATCTTCATTTTTATTCTTGGATTCTAAAATTGATATTTGTACTATTCTAAAATTTTGGAATGTATTTGATACTTCTCAAATATATAATATGATGCTGATATTTTGCAGAAATGAAGATAAAGGATATGTTCTAGATAGGTTGAAAAAAACTTTCAAAAGTAGTGAAACCTAAAATGTAATATTACTTACAAAATTAAATAAAGTACTTCAGTACCTCAGTTAAAATTTGTTCTTCACAATATTTAAAGTGGCAAAAAGAGGTGAACATTATTGTTTAAATAACATAAAGACATAAATAATATTGGTTGAGGAATAAAATAAATAAAAAATAAATGTTGCTACACGTTTAGTCATTCTCTTTCAGATTCAGAATTTCAAAAATTTAGGTGGTTTAGAGAGTATAGAGAAATGTTCTCAATCTCTGAGCATGCATAAAATTATGAAATGGAATCTATGGTACTTAAGGTTAAATAGGAAATGGCTTTCTAGTCCAGAGATTGGTAAACTGCAAGGTCAATGGTCTTCTCCCTGTAAGGACTTACACAGAACAGCAATGGTCAGTTATGAAAAAATGCACATATGTAGTTCATTGGTTCTTTAAGAATTTAACTGGTTTCTCTCCTCATGTAAAAACTGTGCCTATGAGACTGCCCCTGTCCCATAAACACTGTATCTAATCCACAGGGTAGAAGTCAAAGCTTGCCCAATTACAAGGCATCAGCAAAGAAAAAAGCAAGGACTTGCAGTTTGGGAAACAGGCCCTGCTGTGTAAAGATAATAAATTGGGGTAAAGGGATAAATTAAAAGCAAAGATCTTTGGACTGAGCTGATATATTCCTCTTCTTTTGTTTATACCTTGAACTTCTGTTACTTGGTGGAGTCTTAAGGAACTGATTTCTTCCAAGTGCCTGAATGCCATCAGATTCACATTAATGGTGAATGGAAATATGGGAATTCTGTCTGGGGAAGAAAATTTTTCAATATGTAAATGTTCATATTCAAGTTTCAATGTCCAGATAAAATCAAAGTTAACTTCACACTAAGGTATTTATTGGAGACAGGACCACAATTGAATTGATCAGTTTACAATCATTTTTCCTCTCACTTATTGAAATAATTTTCTAATATTTTATGTGTAGGTAATTATCAGACTTTGCAACACTGTAGAAACAAGAAGAAAGTTGTCCTTAAAGAAAAAAAAACTGCACAAAGAAATTGCAAATGAAAATTTCCTCAAATTTTCTCAGAGGACACATAAGACCACACACAGCTTTTTGGCAAACAAAGACTTGATGATGAGATCACCTAAACATTGAAATGAAAAATAATATAAATGAGGAAACCTAGTCCCAAAAATGCTTTTATTATCAAAACATCAAAGAAATTAACTGATAAAATCATGAGATATTTTACAATATTGACCAACTTGGTATGAATCTAAAACTATAATGTATAAAATTTACTATTGTATCATTGTATCACAAATCTTATCAAAGAGATACTGCCTTCAAACTATTCTTAGTTTATTTTTATTAATTTGTCTAGATCTATCTTTAATTTATTTTGCTAAAAATAAATATCTTAATGCATATTTGTGTTTCTTAAATCTATAAAGTTCCCAAATTCAAGATTTTGTTCTGCCTTTTTGTTTGAATTGTATTTATACCATTTTTTTCAGATCACATTGGATACCATGTGTAACTTTTTATTCCGGTATCAATTATTGAGCAATAGGAAACCTCCTATGTTTGGTAAAAATATTTATTAGTAAAGGTCAGTTACTTTGACGTAAGTTTACTTATATTTATTTGAGATTGGAGCCTGGGACATTCATTTATATGTACACATTTTGCGTTTTTTTAGAAATGTAGGCTATCAAGAGTCACCTCCAATTTACAAGCACAGATTTTCCATTTTAACATATCAAATGATTCATGTATACTTATTCATCTATAAGACACTCTAGACCAGTAGTTCTCCATCCATCTGTATACAAGGCAAATCAAATCAGATATTAGTTGGGCATCAGCAATTTTTATAAGCTTCTCTGGTGTTACTAATATATAGCCAGCATGAAGTTATACTGCAACTAAACCTCTCAAGGTAAGACCATATGTTAGGTAATATACATATACATATGCATACACACTAGACATATATATATACTATATACATGTAGCATGTAGCATATATAAATAATACATATCTAATATATATATTAGAATATATACTTTTAGTATATATTACATATTATGTAAATAATAGAATATATACATCCAATATATTTTCTATGTACTAGATATTATTAGAATATACACATCTCTTATATATATACTAATTAGGATATCTACATCTAATACATATATATTTACATATAAGAATGAAAGCAATTTATTAAATCAGTATTAAACCAGAATGTTATATAGGTAGTTAGGTAGTATGATTTTCTCAAGGTCTCAATGAAATATCTTTGTGTATAACAATGGATCTTTGTTAGATGCTGAATAGTATAGTATTTCCCTTATTCCAAAGATCAATAAAATAAGAGTCACAAGTGGTTAACTGAATTTTAGAATTTCAATTCTGAGATGCCTTCCTCAGTTTAGTTCTAAGGCAGATGCTATAATGGAAGCATAAACCCCAGTGGCCAGGAATAAAGCATTGACCTTAACTTAAAGCTGAGAGTGGCCTTTTCTTTATGAAAATAATAGCTTTTGTCACTCACCTTATGAGGTGAAATCAAACAAACACTTAAGAATCTGTAAATATGAAATGTTCTTATGGAAGAACGAAACTCCAACGTCATCAGTATTGTTCCATAGAACAAACTATATTCTGACAATAGAAAATAAAAAGTAAAATCTATAGAACTGTATTATTTGCAAAGACCCAAAGCTGGATATTCTTTGTCCTTAATTCATGTGCCTCTCATTCTTAATACTTAAAACATGCACAACTAAAGCCATAGATGATTCTTTGTTTTCTTTCTTTGTGAACTTCTTGACTAGGGTAAATAAAAATATCAATTTTAAACTAAGTTGAATTACAGTTCTTATATTTGAGATTAAAAATATCTGTGAAAGCACTAATCATGTTTTATTTAATCATTGGGGGAAAAGTATTTTGAATAAAAATAATTAATTCTAAATTGTCACTATGCAATAGAGTATAGAAATTAATCCATATCATTTGTATTATATAGCTAGCTACTTTGATCTAAACATGCATCACTCTAGATTGCATGCATTTAAAATATTTACAAAATATCTGCGTGGTTTTTCCCACGTTTCTTTTCCTGAAAATTTAGAAAACAGTTAATACAGTAATACCTAGAGCTGCCTTACTGACATGATTTATGCTTTGCAATCATAAAATATTTTATCTAGTCAACTGATTTTTAAGCAGCTGAATCCTAGCCAGAAATCTTACCCCACTTAGGAATAAGTTCACAATGACAGAATATATTTCCCTTGTGAGTCCAGATATTGTCTGTGAGGAAAGGCTTTTTAGTTACTCCCAGTCTGAGCTTGAATCTCTAAAGAAAAAGGCACTTACTGAAACTATTATCTGAGTCACTTAAGATGTATGGTCCTGACTACCAGTGCTTTCTCTACTTTTCACTTCAAATATGGACAAATGAAAGCTATTCCCTGGCAAGAAAATCTTAAAGGAAGGGGAAGCTGAAACAGGAAGAAAGTCAATGATTTCTTAATTTTTGTTGGGAAATGGGGTTATTTCTTCTCCATTTTGCAAATATCTTCTTTCTATTAAACTAGCTACTCAAAAAATACAGTTTTATTCTATACTTCTAATTTCATAGGGCAAACCTGAAGTCTAATGGGGTTCAGTGAATCAACACTATTTCATTTGTTTATTTCCAGATAAACACTTCTCAGTGGTTTAGGGAAGAGAGCTGATCTTCCGTCGTCGTAGACCCAAAGTGCCTTAAACAAAATAGATATTTATGAATAAACCTCTTAGGGCTACAAATTCATCATTCTGCTTTGTTTCTCTGAGAAGCTCTGGAGAGTTTTGTGATTTACTAGCTGGGGAGTAATTTATTTATTGCTGACAGCTAGGCCCTGAACAAGTAACCAGCACAAACAACAATGTGAAATGGTTCTAAATAAAGATTACCAGGATATTATGTCTTCCTTTATGATATTTGGAGCTGACTAGTCAAAAACTGATTTGAATTAATGTTCTTTATTAGATTAGCATGCCAGGGACATTCAGACTTGAGAGTATGCCTTAAGATTATTATATAATTTGGCTTTCAAAACAAAAAGAGAAAACAAAATATTAGATTACTTAGGGCTAAAGCTGTGGCAACTGGCAGGAGGTAAATGATTTAATTGGAAGATTGGGACAGATCAAGAATATTGACACAATTGCAATATTTGCATTTTTTATATAAAATAATGGCAAAAACAGTATCAGCCTTTATTACCTTGGCTACAGTTAGCCCAGCTTAAACAATCCCCTGCCTTTGCACTTCAGTAATAAGTCAGAATTCAAAATTCACCTGTAAAACAAGTCAAAGCTTTGTTTTTAGGATGGACCTGAAATTACCTTGACAGAAAGCCCTAAATGATTAATTTTATATATGTATATGTCAGGTAAGAGAATATTTTTGATAAAAATGAATACATCAAAATATTTCTATGGATTTGTTAGGGTTATCTACATATTATCATACAATGTTCTTCTTTTCTAATTTGGATTACTTTTGTCTTTCTCTTGCCTAATTACTCTAACTAGAATTTCTAGTACTAGGTTGAATAGTAATGGTGAGAGTGGACATTCTTTTCTTGTATAGGATATTATAGATATGCTTTCAGTTTTTCTCCAGTGAGACTGTTGCTAGCTGTAGGTTTATTTATATGGCTTTTTATCCTGAGCTATGTTCCTTTTCTCCACTTTTTCAAGGATTTGCATAATAATGAGATTTGACCTTTATCAAATATTTTCTCTGCATATATTGTTAGGATCCTATAACTTTTATCTTTCTTTTTGTTGATGTGGTGAATTATGTTGACATACTTTTTCAGATGTTGAATCATCCTTGTGTACTTGGAATAAATCCCACTTAGTCATGGTACATAATCCTATTGCTAAAACTTTTGCTGCTATTCATGATTTTATCATTCATGTTAATTAGGGAGCTTAGCCTATAATTTTCTTTTTTTGTGTGTTTTCTTTGTTTAATTTTGGTATTAGTGCAGTGTTGGCCTCATAAAAATATATTTCGAAGTATACCTTCTAAATTTTTCAAAAGAATTCAAACAGGATAGGCATTAGTTAATATTTGAAAGTTTGGTAGAACTCACTTATAAAACCATCTGGTCCTAGACTTTTGTGTTTAGGAGAGCTTCTATTCTATTACCATTTCTATTTCCATTCTTGTAACTAGTTTATTCATGTTTTCTATTTCTGCCTTATTCTGTCTTGGGTGATTGTATAATGATAACAATTTGAAATAAAAGCAATTTTTTTTTTAAACAGGGCTTCTTTGAATAATGTGTTATTTGTGTTGATAGGTTCCTTTTACCTCCATATGTATTTAATGGTTGTAACTAAAAAGGAAAGAAACTACCACTTTCTCCTCATTGGTTTTCATATTAAAGAATGTAACATATCTAAAAGATATGATTCATTTAGTTCAATCAACTCATTTTTTTTCTAGTAATATCAGCACCCGTTTTTATTAGTTTATGGATCCTAACTTTTCTTGATTCTTTTGAAGATTAATAAGACAAGCTAATATGCAAATCTTAAAACTTCAAAAATGTTTACTTGAATAATTTACGTATTAAAATGTCCTTTAGCACATTATTTAAATTTGACATTGGTTCTTTATTTTTTTGAATTAAAAAGATGATGTCTATAATTAAATGTGCAATGTTGTGATATGATATACATATATCATAAAACATTATGAATTTAAGATTTGCTAATGAGAAAACACATAGTTACAAAATACATGCTAATGAACTCTGGTTTGGGCCGGGCACAGTGGCACATGCTTGTTAGCAACAGCTTATGGAGTTGAGGCGGGGTCTGGGGATCATGGTTCAATTCCTTCCTGGGGCAACATAGGGAGATCTTTTCACAAAAAAATAGCTGGGCGTGGTGGCGTGCCTGTAATCCTAGCTACCTGGGAAGCTGAGGCTGGGGACTGCTTGAGTCCATGGTACCACGGGCAACGTGAGCCTGCGGTTCCACAGGCAAAAATAGCGAGACCTAGTCTCAAAAAAAAAAGAAAAGAACTCCGGTTTATATTTGTACAGGTGCAACTAAATTTTATTTATTTACTGATTCTTCATTTACACATTATATGACCTTTAAATTATTGTTTCACTAATTTTTATTTCCCTCTACTGCTTTGCCACAAAATTTTTGACCATGCCATTAAATATTCTTCTAAAACATGATTTTAAGGCCACATAAAACCAAATATTGTGCTTCTTGCTCTTTCATATTATAATTGACCACTATTGTTGGAACTGTGGTTTATTTTCTCCCAGTATTTAAAAAAAGTAACAAAAACCATTGAAATTGCATATTTAAATGCATATTATTCAATTGTCTTGGGATAAATTACTAAGATTGGCAAGTATATGGTTGTAAATATGGATATATTTAAGTTCTTTATAGAAGCAACAATTTCATAAAATGCATACATTTTAATTTAAATATTTGATATTAACTGCTTGACGATAGTTTCTTAATCAGTCGATGAGTTAGACAAGACACTGTATCTTCACTATTCTAAGTATATTCTATTACATAAAAAATGTCTTCTTTTCTTCCCTGCTACATCCTTCCTTCCTTGATAACATTCTTCTTCTAGTTCTTAATTTTAAGTCTTTATTTCAAAAAATGTTTTTACTGCAACATTTAAAATGTTTCCTTTTGGAAGCATTCGTGGGAGGATATTTGTTCAAAAACAATCACATGATTAAGGTTTGGGGCAGCATTCAAGGGACCTTCAAGATGATCATTCTGAGAAGTGTGACCCTGAGAAATAGTAAAGCAAGACAGCTGTATTAATGATTTTTTAATAAATTCTTGTAATTCCTATTTCTCCTCTTTCTTATTTTTTGATTTTTAAATTGATTGCATATACATATAACATATGTTTTATATATATATATATATTACATTATTGTATACCCCAAGGTTCCCCCACCACCTTGTCACCTGTAAACCATCATCTTAGTCTCTTGTGCCCGTCCTCTTCCCAACTTTACCCCTCCCCCTCCCTTGCTCTATGCTTCAATTCTCCTGACAGTTTTATGTTTTACTTGTCCATTCACTTGTTTGTTTCCTCCACATATAGGTGGGATCATCCAGTATTTCTCTTTTTCTTTTGGCCTTATTTCCAATGCCACAATTCCTTCTAAGTTCATCCATGTTATCACAAATGCATCAACTTTGTCTTTTAGATTGCTGAATAATTTTCCATTGCATACCACAGCTTTCTGATCCATTTTTTTCTGCTTTGGGATGTTTAAGTTATTTCCATATCCTGATTATTGTAAATAGTGTTAAAATAAACATCTGAGTACAGGTATCCTTTTGGGTTAGGGTTTTCCCTAACTTCCCAGAATTGGGATTGCTGGATCAAATAGTGGTTCCATTTTCATTAGTTTGAAGGTTCTTCACACAGTTTTCCATAGTGGCTGGACCAGTTTGCATAGTCATCAGAGTGTAAGAGTGTTCCTTTTTTCTCCACATCCATGCCAGCACTTGTTGCCTGTTTTTATTTGATATGGGTCACCTTACTGGTGTGAGGTGGTATCTCATTGTGATTTTGATTTGCATTCCCTGATTATAAGTGAGGTTGAACATTTTTTCATAAGTCTATCGATCATTTGTATTTCCTCTTCAGAGAAATACCTTTTAAACTCTTCTCAATTTTTTGACTGGGCTTTCAGTTCACATTTGCTATGTTGTATGAGTTCTTTGTGCATTTGTGATATCAGACTTTTGTCAGTTGAGTGGAACACATTTTTTTTTTCATTTTGTTAAGTGTCTATTTGTTTTGGTTATTGTCTCTTTTTTTGTGCAGAAGCTTTTTAGCTTCATATAGTCCCAGCTGCTTTGTTTCCCCTATTTTCTTTACTTATATAGATGAGTCTTGGAAGTTGTTTCTGCAGTATAAGTCATGGAGTGTTTTATATAAGAATTTCTTTGTATCTTCTATTTCTTTTAACAATGTTTCATAGTTCTCTTTGTATAGGTCTTTCACATCTTGAATTAAATTTATTCACAAGTATTTAATTTTGTTGATACAATTGTAAATGGAATGGTTTTCTTGATTTCTTCTTCAGACTGATTGTTTTTGCATATAAGAAGATGACTGATTTTTATGTGTTGATTTTGTAACCATCTACCTAACTGAACTATTATTTTCATAAGTTTTTCTATAGAGATTTTAGGGTTTCTAAAATAAATTGTCATGATCATCTGAAAACAGTAGTAGTTTTACTCTTCTACCCCTATTTGAATTCCTCATATGTCCTTCTCTTGCTTAATTTCTCTAGGTAGGACTTCCAGTATTATTTTGAAAAGCAGTGGTGAGAGTGGACAGCCTTGCCTTGTTCCCAATCTCAAAGGGAAATCTTTTAGATTTTCACCATTTAGGATGATAGTGGCTGTGGGTTTTTCATATATGCTTTTAATTATGTTAAGTAAGTTCCTTTTATGCCTATTATTTAAGGCCCTTCATCATAAGTGGATGTTGAAGTTTGTTAACAGTTTCTCAGTATCTGTTGATATGATCATGTGGTTTTTTTTGGTTTTTTTTTGATGTGTTGGATTGCATTAATTGATTTTCAGGTGTTGAACCATCCTTGTTTCTCTGAGATAAATCCCACTTAGTAGCAGTGCATTATCTTTAAATGCACTGTTGGATTCTATTTTCTAGAATTTTGTTGAGAATTTTTATGTTCATTAAAGAGACTAGTTTTAGTTTTCTTTCTTTGTATTATCTTTGGTTTTGGTATTAGTGTGATGCTGGATATTTAGAATGTATTTGGTAGTATTCCTCCTTTATCTTTCAAAAAAGTTTTTGTAGGATAGACATCAGTTCATGTCTGAACATCTGGTAGAAATGATTTATAAATCCATCTCATCCAATTCTTTTGTTGGGGGGGGGGGTTGAATACTGTTTCAGTTTTGCTCCTTATGATTGATTTATTTAGGTTTTTTATATCCTCTCTATCCAGTTTTGCATGGTTGTATAGTTCTAAAATTTTTTCCATCTAATCAAGGTACTTGAACTCATTTGCTTATAGATATTCATAGCTATCTCAAATTATCCTCTGATGTCTGCTTTGTAGAAATTTCTCCTCTTTCTTGTATGATTCTATTTAATAGTATTTCTCTTCTTTGTGAGCCAGACTGGATGTTCATCTATTTGTCTTTCTTTCCAAAGAACCAATTTCTGTTTCATCATTCTTTTGGATTGTCTTTTTTATCTCTATTTCATTTATTTTTTGCTTGAATTGTATTATCCACTTCCTTGTATTTGCTTTCGGATTTATTATTGCTGTTGATCTTTCTCTAGCTCTCTGAGATGTGAGATTAGGTTGTTTCTTTGGGTATTATTTGTTTCTTCATGTGGGACTTTATTGCTATATATTTCCCTCTTGTTACAGTTTTTACAGCATCCCATATGTTTGGAAAGTTCAATCCTTATTGTCATTCATCTCAAAATATTTATTTCTTCTTTAATTTCTTCACTAATCCACTCTTTTTCCAATAGTAATAGCTTCAGTCTCCATGAAATGAGAGGTAGCTTGTCCTTCTCTTCATGGTTGATTTCTATTTTGACACCTTTATGATCAGAAAAAAATAGATGGTATGATTTCAATCTTTATATATTTGTTGATGCTGGTCTTGTGGCCCAGTACATGTCCTATTCTAGAGAACAATCATGTGCACTTGAGAATTATGTCTATTTAGTTCTTAGGGAGGATACTAGTTTCCTACAGATGTCTATTAGTTCTGTTTGGCCTAGTGTTCATTTAGAGTTACTGTGTCCTTATTTCTGTTTCAATGATCTAATCCTGGTGAGACTGGGAAATTGAAGTATTCTACTACATATGTTTTTTTCTCTTATGTCTCTTTTTCATTTATTTTTTTATATTCTGTGGGTAAAATTTCTTTTTTTTTTCACATTGTTATCTACACTGGGGTTGTCCCACCACTTTATCACCTGTGAACCATCGTCTTAATCTTTGTACTCCTCCCACCCCCAGTTCTCCCTTTCTCCTCTCATGCTCTGTGTTTCAATTCTGTTGAAAGTTAAATTGTTGAAAGTTAGCTTTAAATTTTTCTTGTCTCTTTGTTTTCCTTTATCCCTATATAAGTGAGACCATCCAATACTTCTCTTTTTCTTTCTGGCTTATCTCTGCCAGCATGATTCCTTCTAGCTCCTTCCGTGTTTCTGAAAAAGATATGTTTGTCTTTCTTGATTGATGAATAAGATGCCATTGTGTCCATATACTGCAGTTTTCTGTACTATTTATCTTTTTTTTTTAAATGTTAACAATTGTCTGACATATTTTGATGTTCCTTAATTCGGTACATATATATTAATGAGTGTTATGTCTTCCTGGTATGTTGACCCCTTGATCACTATATAATGATCATCTGTATCTCTTGTCACCTTTCTTAGTTTGAAATCTATTTTGTCAGATATAAGTATGGCTGTACCTACCTTCTTTTGTAGTCCATTTGCTTGCAGGATTATTTTCCAACCCTTTACTTTCAATTTCGCTCTCATGCTCGTGCTCTCGCGCTCTCGCTCTCTCTCTCTCTCTGTCAGAAAAATATTTTGTTCTGTAAAGAGTTGCCACCTAGAATAAACTTTCATAGACTTAGAACATCCATTAACATCTATAAAAAATAATAACAAACATCTACCTTCATAATAGTCTAATTTCATTTCATATCTTTAAGGAGAATTCTATTTTAGAAATAGCAAATTATACAAAATCAATTAAATGTGATTGACAGAATTTAAATAAAACAGTTATTTTCATTTTTTCTCTCTGCCAAAAGAAATGTCTGAAATAAAGTTCAGAAGTTACAACTTCATTTTTCAAGTAACTAATATAAACTACATGTAGCAGATTAGGGAAAAATGACAAAATCAGCATGTATGAGATTTTCTGAAATCACACAGAAAAACTAAATAGAAAAATCAAACTTCATGGAAACATTTAAAAGAGAAGTAGATAAAAATAAATTACATAAACTCCAAAAATGCAAGTAGGCAGAGAGAAGAACCCATGAAAGTAAGTGCAACAATACTATGTGTAGAAAGAAGCAGTGAAAAGTAAGCTTCACACCTCACATCTGAGAACAGAAGAAGCCTAAATATGTAATAAGTATGACTTGTTTTTAAAACATACCAGGTAGGCTTAAGGCATGAAGCTGCAACTGCCAGACTCCATCCCATTAGAGAAAGTTTGAAAATTCCAGTAATTATTAGAGATAATTGGAGTAACGTTAAAATTACGTAAACTGAGATGCTGAGACTCATTCAAGACCAGAGACAGCACCAAGGGGAAACTTTTAAGAGAAGGTTCAAACTAATCTGGATAGCAACAACAAAAATTTTAAAAAAAGGGGGGGTGGGGAAAATGAGGAATATAGGAGGGCAATAGTGAAAATTCAGATGATTGAGGGGGAAAAAAATCATTTCATAAATGAAACCTGAATTATAAGCAAAAGAGAAATAAACAAATACAGCAACAAAAAAATCAATATTTTAAGAGAAGTAAAAAGTTAAGAGTACAAAAATAAAATTAAATGGAAAACAAAATATTCAGTGTAGACAGTAGGGAGTAAAATAGTGACCTAACACGGTTATCCAAAGGGACAGAGAATCCTAAATATTATGATGTAATTAACTTTCCTAACATACTAAAGATTTAAAACTTCATATTGAAAAGAACATTCTGTGCCTGAAAATTAAAATTAAAAATGGATAAGACACTGGCAAAATTTCTGTGTATTGGGAAAAAAAAGACATAAAAATATATGTGTCCATATGCAAAAAAACAGATGACAGAGAGACTTAGAAAATATGACCAACACATAGTAACCAGCACTTGTGATTTGAAGATTGTGACTTGAAGTACCATTTTTCATTAAATAAAGATGAAGTTTCTTAATGAAATGGTTATAGCTTATACAAAATTAGTCTTGGAGCTCTGTCATAAAAGGGACTAGTTGCCCAGATTTTTTTCATGTTTGAACAGTGCTAAAAAGTCAATTGGATCATGAAGTATTTTATTCCATTTACTCCCTTTTAGAATTACTTATTATCATTTTCACTCAAATTTCAAAGTCCAACAAGTTTGTCATATGTGTAAATATTCAAACTTTAAATCACCACATTTTAATATAATTTCTTCACCTTTTAATCCCCTTTCAATGTCCATATACATTCTAAATATCCACACCATATTGCTACTTGCCTGTCATGCAAATATGAACATTATCTAGGACAGTATTTGAATATAAAGACGTTTAGTGATCATATTGAATCCCATTACAAGAACAAGTGTTGAAACTACTTCCAGTTCCATATTTTACTATTATAAATTAAGCTTAGAAAAGTATTCTTGCATCTTGATTTATACATCAAAGAGTCTACCATATGCTTTAAAAAGATTATGTAGTTTTCCTGTCAAACACTTATGATATAATTATTGCAACTCGTTACCTATTCCATCATTAAACTGGATTAGTTAACACTGAAGATAAACTTGAAACTAGTAACATTATAAAATATCCCAAACATCCAGTTTAAATCTGATCATGTGCATAAATCATTTTAAATTGCATTAAGCAATATTTTAATAAGGTTAGAAAGACAGATGGGAGACAGAGTGAAAGGAAGGAAGAAGAGAAAGTATTGTTGCAAATAAAATGAAAATAAAAAATAAATAAGAGAATAATTAGGGAGAAATAAAAATCACCAGAGGCATCAGAAGATGATCTGAATAAGGATAAGTCCATGTTCTAAAGGAAAATATGAATTCCTAATTTAGGTATCAACCATCTCTTGAAGTCATGGGAAACGTATTGTGTTTGTTACTTTCCAATAAGCAAACAGTAGATATTAATTTAATTCTACCTATGAAAAGAGAAACTGTGTCTGTACTATTTAGCAAAGACACTTAGAGGAAAAATTTTATTTTCTATCAATAATAACTGCACTAAACTGAGGAAAATTTCTAATTCTGGCAAGGCTAATTCTGCAATCTACTAACTTTATTATTAAAGATTAGTGAGGCAATTCCCAAATCTTCTTGTTTCAAGATCCTTTGACAGAGCAGATCATCCAGAAGACTTACCTTGATAGTAGGAAGTCCTAAAACTCCCTCTTATCCTTGTCTTAGAGTGCAATATTCCTTCCACAATTTCTAGAGTAGAGGTCATTTCAAGGACAACCTTGAAAGTATAGTATGTTGTTGAGCCCATCTACTCCGGATACCTGACTACCCTGTTATTAGCTCCACATAAAATCAAAATTCTGTCATATGGACAGGAAAATCTATTGTTCTTGTGGAACACAAAAGACCATCCACCAGCTAAGTTCCCTTTGCACCACCTGCTGACATAGTTTGTTAGCTTTTTCCTTCTGTCTCTCTTTGCTGTCCACATAAGAGACCAACTTGTGAATCAACACTGGCATGGCTGTATCATACAGTACATGCACAACTAATATTTTAAGAAGCTATGAAACTGTTTTTTCAAATTGTTGATATTTGATATTTCAACCAATCATTTCCTCAGTCACTTCATTTAAAAAAAGGTATCAGATGTGAAATAAATCTATTTTTTATGACTTCTGAAAATCTAGGTTTCAATAACCCACTGTCATAGGAAAAATAATATATTTATTTTAAGTAAACAGTGAAATTAGCAATTATTCAGCATTTCAATCATTTAAAAATAAATCAATTCTAAGTTCACTCTCAGCAAATAGAGTGAGCTGTCTCTTCTCTCAATTGTGTCTGTAGTTCAGGTAGTCCTACACACCAAGGCATCTACTGGACAAGGAGTGCAGATTGGGCTTGAGGGTATGTCTCCTGCAAATCAACCCCCTTTAAGATATTTATTTCTCAAAAATAATTGAGGAATATAGGAAGATGTAATGGGGGCTAGATCTTTTAATATTGATCATACTAAAAATGAATAAAATAATTACTTATAAAACAATAAATGTATTACAAGCTGGCAAGAGAACTTTTTAATAAAGGATAATTATTTTCCACAAAAATCTTTAATGAGAAAAAAGGCATTGTATTAAATACTTCCAAATCTCAACTAACTGACTAATAGAAGACAGTAACTATCTCTGTTCTATCTTTACTGAATTTTTAACAATATATTTAATTCAATATACTCAATTCAATATAATCAATGTTTAGCAATTTGTACTGAGGCCTCACACAGATATTTAGACATGTAATAATTGTGGAAATGTGATAATTGAACCATAGCAAATGTCAATAATCTAAAATAATCATTGCATTCATTTTTTTTCTTAAATAAACTGATCTGTATTGTGCTTTACATGATTTTTATACTCACATGTGAATTTATTAAATTAGATATATTGGTTTACTGAGTTTTGCAGATCTTCTCAATGTCTGACGCATTTCATTATACAATAACAAAAACAGTATTTTTATATTACAACTGACATAATCAGTAATATATCTAAGTAACAGGATACCTTCAAATCCCAGGGTATTAATACAGTTTTCCAAAATTCTTTCACTTGAAGGCCACATTTATCATTCACAAAAGTACTTAGTCACTTTCTTTGAGGTTACAACTTTTATTTTATTGTTGAGAAAATGTGTTAAATGCTCAGGATGGTTTAAATATTGCTTACCTGCTAGTTTTTTCCCAAGTAAATATTACTTACCATGGAAAAACAGCTATATCAGCTGGTAGCACACATAATTGCACAAATGCCTTCATTGAGATAGTCATCAACTTTAGTATACAATAAAATAATTTATGCATATCTCATTGCAGCAAACAAAATATTAAAAAGGCAATTGTACCAACAATGAGATATAAGAAATGTAATTTTTTGCAAGTTTAAAGACAATCTAAGAACTGAGTTTTTAATATTTTTAACAGAAGTTTATGGTGAAGAAGAATAAAATAATACTAGTATAACTTAGGATCATTGCCTTTCTTTGGGTTAATTTATCACAGGTTTTTCACCATTGCTGTTGAACCACCAATGAAAAGTTGTGATCTTATACCTCTAACCATATGCAGAGTTGTAAACTGTTAACTCAGTACAAATAATAATAATTATTATAATAATATAGAAACAGAAAAATTAATTCACACTATGGAAAAGGCACAGGGATAAGGTAATATGATGTCATAATATTACTATAAGATGCTTTTGACCTACCAGACATTCTGGAAATCTTACAAGATCTTTCAGTGTTTGGAGAACCATCCTTTGAGGACTGATGCTAGAGTGAAAATTCTAAAATTATAGAGGATCCAAGTGCACAATCAAAGGCAAGATATACTCAAGTAATTCTAATTTGACAAACATTTTTCTATTTTTAACAATATTCTGGTGAGTATATCATTAGAAGAATGAGGTAAATGCAAGTTATCTTTAGTGTGAGAGTGTGATTATTTTTAAGAGTTTTTGTGCAGTGTTCAGAATTCTTCATTCTATTAGGATTATAATACACATAATTCTGATTGATGATTGCTGACAGGCATTTCATAAATATTAATAGCTAATTAATAGGCATTTATCAATATAACTAAATTTTATTATATATTAATATTTATTGTTATAAATTAATGAAGATGTATAAAAATTAATACATATGAGAGATTTGAGTCTTGTT
Organism: Uropsilus gracilis; assembly: GCA_004024945.1. Taxonomy (NCBI): domain Eukaryota; kingdom Metazoa; phylum Chordata; class Mammalia; order Eulipotyphla; family Talpidae; genus Uropsilus; species Uropsilus gracilis. The sequence goes on along the minus strand of PVHY01006998.1, from coordinate 29,990 downwards.
TATATGACTTTCCAACCGTGTGACTTTGGGGAAGTTATAGCCTCTTTATTTCTGAGTATCAGAATATGTAAAGTAAGCTATGAGACCCATCATCATAAAGACATGATGATGTGATGCATCTTATACCAGATGACCATCTCAGTGCTTAATTCATGAGACTGTCTCAAATATTAAAACATACAGTTAACTCACTGCCTAGTAAACTCTTCAATCATTTCTTTGCTTTCATTTACTTTTCCTCTTTTCCTAATTATCACCAAGAAAAAAATAAATTTTTGAGATATTTCATATGAATACATAATTGCCATAGTGCAAATTAAAAAGAGAAAGAGAAGGAAAATGAAAGGGGGGGAGACACTAAGGTCAAACAATAAAGATAATTTAATATGCGTATTTAGGTATGAAAATGATAGAAGGGCTAAAAAAGTGAAATGACTATCCAAAGGTAGCACAGAGACTGGTACCTGTAGAAAGTCATTTCAGCCTTACAGATGGAAGGCAAAATAGGGTGGGGTATTAAAAGAAATCATTCATGGCATCACTTACTGGAATTATACTCTTATAGTAGCAATCATCCTGTGAGGACTTGCAGTATGTAAAATATTTGCTTCATCTCCCTCATGAGTGAAATTGTTTTGACAGTATACTTGCCTAATGCATTCAAATTGTAAAAATACTCGTTATGAAATGTTGAAAGTATATTCATGTGAAACTTATTTTGGGGCATGGAGTTCTTGAGGATTATTTTAATAAAAAAAAATAAATGCACCTTTATCCCTCAAAACAAGTAACACAAACAAGTTGTGTTTGAGAGAAAGCCTATTGAGGTCCCCATAAAATTGCTCACTTACGTTCTTGGCTGATATGTATTCAATTCTTGAATAACAATTTCAGTATGCATGCCCAATGTGCTATATACCTCAGAGCATTCAGCTTCTTGCTCATCTCTGGAAAAACATATGAACCATTTTGTTTATGGACCACAGAGCCTGCCATGAAACAACCGCAACTTCCTTGGCAGATGGGAAGGCATCTCACTGCAAAACCCAGAGACATATCAACAGTGAGAGAAATTCCCTTTGGTGTTAATTAAGTAGTGTGTTCTTGTGACCCCTCCTCAAATCTACTCTCTTTTCCTACACAGAACATAGAAAATTACCTTTATTTCTCTAGCTTCTCAGGATGGGCAAGCTCTCAAAATACAATGAGATAAGCTAGCAAAGGAAAGATCATTCAATGACATGTCTTGGAGAAATTATATGGTCATGAATTCTAATGACTAATGAAACCGATGTGGAGTATTTCCTGCATTTCATAATCTGAAGCATTAAGAAGGGGAGGGGATTTTTTCTTGACCAAAAAAAAAGAAAAAGAAAAGAGGGGCCAATCTTATTTATACTCTGAGAGTAAAGATGTTTATATGCCTTTCCAATGTTACTCTCTTTGACAGAGAAGACTTATTTACTCATAAACCTACCACTGGATGAGTGAAAAACTACCCTCTGCAAAACAACTTTTCCTGTAACTTTTTCTTATCATAGTCCAAGCATCTAAGACAGGCTTCAACATGATCTTAAGATTTCCCATGCAGCACCATACCACTGTTGAAATTCCCATTGCTTTGGCAGAATTACCAAAACTCCTGCAAACCCACAGCTCCCCAGCATACCAGCAGAGAGCCCTGAATGAGGGGGCACCTGAACTGTTAATCTCCTGCTATTATTATCAGTGGTCCACTCTAAGTAGAGTGATTTCTAAAACACAGAGATAATAGAAAAAAAATCATTTTTCCCCTCCTCAATTTCAGTTACCTACCAGTGACCTGCCACTGGCAGAACACACAGAAGGCATTTGGGAGAGTACACAGAATTCTAGCCTCTGCAATACAAAATTGAACCCATAAAGCAGAACCCATAAAATAGAACTGAAGGGAAACAGACAATAGAATAAATATAATTATAGCTTCTATGTGTGGTACCAGGTGATTTTGCAATAGCTATGACAGGTTCTCATCCCTCAAATTCTAATCCTTTCACAGAATGGAATTACTGAGTGCTCTGAAGACTTTAGAAAACTGGAGTTAAAGAGTCAAGAACATAACAAAAGACACAATTTAGTCAACATTTATTTATTTATCACATATTTATCAAGAATTTGCTAAATGCCAGGCACTGCACTGAATGTTGCTATGGGAGACGTTGGGAAGAATAGAACAGGCTGCTTGTCTTCTATGAGTCAGAAAGTGAGGTGAAATAATGTTCACAAATAGCTATAATCTAGACCAGTGTAGGAAAAAGCCATGAAAGTAGTGCAAAGTGTTTTATGAGTTGAAGAGGTATTATTTTGGTAAGTAGATATGAAGGGGAAGTTTGAGCCAAGAGCAGTGGAAAACATTCAAGACTTACTTGACAAATAACTACCATATCAGCTTATTTTGCTTCAAATTGCTAAAGTAGTCTTGAATCTGTTAGCTGCCTTACTTTTTAGAAAGATTAATTTATTCAAGATTTTTTTTCTGCAGGAACACTGAATTAAGGTTGCAATAAATGTTTTATAATTAGAAGATAATCTCCATTTTCTCCCTATTATAATCATTTCCCCTTGAAAATAGTTATTGTAGCTGAAACAGAAAATACTGAAATATTTTTTGAAATTATATGAATTGCATATTTTCTAATATATAATTTATCTAATTACTTCTAATGTTGCTAATCAAAACACACATTAGAGACAGTGTGGGGATTACTTTATGGGATATCTTATCTTCAATTTATCACTAATTTACTGCAATTATTATAAAAATGTGAAAAAAATTTTATTTAATAATTGAGGGCATCACTGAGTAATTCCTTAGATTAAAATTCCAAGATTAGAGAAACCAGTTTATGTTGTAAAACTGTCAAATCAATTTATGCTTCTTCCACTGAAAACTATTATATAACAGACTTGAATTTCATTATTACACATGTAGCAGTGTAAGCAATATTTTGCTATTAAATCCTATCAGGATTTTGTACACCTACAATTGTTGCCCAGTGAATTCTGCTTTACTTTTACCCTGAGCCAGTCTACATGGCATGGGAATGAATGTTTGAAAAAAATGAAGAGATCATTGAAACTATCCAGTTCTGAAAATATTTTGCAGGCTTAGTTTTCTTGTGCTAGTATATGATTTTGATTTGCATGACAATATTGCTATCCCTTTTCCCCAAGTCTCATTAATATATAATCAACAAAACTGTATGCATTTACATTATGTACCCTGATGTTTTGATATATGTATATACAATGAAATAAATCACGATCAAATGAATTAACATATCTTTCACCTCACAGTTTTTCTTGTTGAAATCTTTATGTAAAAATGCTTGAGTTCTATTTTCTTAGTAAATTAAAAATATGAGTACATTATTATTTGCTATAGTTATTTTATATATCAATTTCTAGAGGATAAACAACTTATAACTGAAAGTTTGTCATTATTGACTAACATCTCTTTCCCCCCTTCTCTTCCAAATCTAGGTAATAGATGTCTGTTATTAACTTGGTTTTTTTTTTGTTTGTTTTTGTTTCTGTTTTAGATTACACATATAGGTAAGATTGTACAATCTCTGTCATCTTGTTTCTGGCTAATTTTGTTTAGCATAATATATTATAGATTCATTTGTGTTGTTACAACTGTCAACGCTCCTTCTTTCTCATACATGTGTAATATTTTACTGTATAATACTGGCAAAAAAGAAAAAGAAATGTAGCACTGTTTCTCTAAAATGACCAGCTACGCTTTTTGATTTATGACACAACAGGCCCTTTCCCAAAAAGTGTCACCTTGACATGGGAAACCAAAAGGTCAGTGGATGCCCTGTGAAACTGGGGAGTCTATTACTATTAACTAAAGAATTCAGATTATTTTACTTTTTTCAATTTTTTTAATTCATTTGTTCTTGTCGTTTAGACTTCAAGGTTTCCAAGAATAGCCCTAAGGCTATAGCAAACCTGATTTCATTTAACAATGTTTTTAGATTTTATTGTATAAATCTTTTACCTCCTTGGTTGAATATATTCCAAAATAATTTTATAGCATTTTATAATTTTTTGACTAGGATTGTTGTTGCTTTTTCATTTCCAGATAGTCCATTGGAAGTATAGGTGTTTTGGTTACATTTTGCATTCTGAAACTTAACTAATTTTTATATTCTAATGTCTATGCATGTTTTTTTGTTTCTGTTTTTGCTGAAGTCTTTAACATTTCTATATGTATGGTCATTTAATTTGCAAAAAAAACAAATTTAGTTTTCACAGTTGGATGCCTTTTATTCATTTTTTCTTGCCTAATTTGTTGCCTAATTTCTATTTCTAGAATGCCCATACTATATTGAGTAGAAGAGGTTAGAGTGTACTTGTACTTGGGTGTACTTGCCTTCTTCCTAAACTTAGTGAAAAGATTTTTTAGTTTTTCATTGTTGTGTATGATGTAGACTATGACTTACAAAATATATGTATTCTACTAGGGTCTGGCATTTTTATATCTAAATTTTGTAACTTTTTTCATGAGCTGAGTTGAATTTTGTCAGAAGCATTTTATACATTTGTTTAGATGATCATATAATCTTTATCCTTCATTTCTTTAATGTGTTGTATCACAGTGATTGATTTGAATGTATTGAAATATCTCTTGGAGTTGTGCACATTCATGCAGAAAACATGTATCCCTTTATAATCCCATAAGATTCCTTTTTTAATTATACTTGAGGTTTTAAAGTACTGACAAAGTCATTTATGTTGAAAATAAAGACATGTTCAATAATAAGACCTGTAAATGACCTGTAAATTTTAATTGCTGTCATTTTTTTTACTTGGCATATATTTTTACTTTTGCAAACAGCTCAATAATTACTCAGATAAAGTAAATTAAACATTGTTTGCTTTTATTTACTACTTAGTGAAAAACAAGGTGAATGAATTTGAAGATGGTTAAGAACTGTATCTTTATTGTATTAGAAATTGGAAAATCATTTCACTACAATCACTTTCCAAACTCAAGAAGCTACATATTGGAATATGAAGATATACTCAGCTGTATATTATTATAGTTACGATTTCTATTAGTCTGCTCTACATTACTTTTAAAAATATACTCATAGACAGTTGATCAAATGTTCTGATAATTTGTCACATATGCACGCAGAATACTAATTTCACATTAGTTCCTAAGGAATGACTCCAAAATAGACAAACCAAGACATTATAGCTAAAAAGTTTCTTTGTCTTTATTAAATAACTACTGGTGTTGGGAATTTGAGAATGAAGACTACTCATATAGACATATGCATGAACTATACCATTAATTCTTCAGTTATTCACCTTATGTCCCCTTCTTTTATCTCAGTCTTCAAGGCTGTTTTCAGATTCCTTATTGGACATGTAAGACCTCACACATTAGTTTTTATTTTGTATTTGGCAGAATTTATCTTTGTGCAATAAGGAAAATCATGTCAGAACAAAGTGCTTAGCCAAGCAGCCTTAATAGTAACTGAAATAAATAGAACTGAAGTAAATATTTGATCTATCTTCTAATATTTTTTTTTGAAAAAAGGGAGTTCACAAATACATAGGGATTTCCAGGCAAATATCAAACTTCTTGACAGAGAGCTGGCATTGAGAACCAAGGACAAAGTTCTGGAACACTGAGATAAATCAGTAACATCTAATGTTCAAAGATCATATTAAAAAGTGAGTATCTAAAAAGAATTTTGTAGAAATACTTTAAATTTCAGATGATGGTATATATTTAACTCTAAACAAGTTAATTTCAGGGGAAAAAGCATATTCTGAATTTTGGTAATATCAAAGTAAGATATTTAAAAACCACTATGTTGAAATATATTAAATACATTTATTTTTTAGATTTTTATTTTGAGATATCTCAGTTGTAAAATATAATACAGTTACTGATGTATGTTTTCAAAAATGACAATGACTCTCAAAAATTATCAGTCAGGATACTGATACAATCTCCTTTTTGTTCAACTTTCTACAATTTATGTTTATTCTTTCTCTATATATGAATTTACTCATAAATTCCATAATAGGTAGAAAGTCATACATTCAGTACCATGAGCAAGATTTAAAATAGCTCTAGCACCACAAAGATTTTTGACCTTCGTTTTTTATAACCACACATCCCTTCTTCCTAGGCACATACAATACCCAGAGCCTGTTTCCTAATTGTTAGTAATTTTTGTCTACTTGACTGAGCTACAATCCCCAGATACATACTCTATTCTGGGTGTTCCTATGAGGGTCATTGGGGTGGGGTTAACATAAAAATTAATTTACTTAAGAACTACATGACTCTTCATAATATATGTGGGCTCAATTTATTAGTTGAACATCTAAATAGAACTAATGAATAGCCTTCCCAAGAAAAAAGAAATTCTGTCATCAAAAACAGGCTGCATATCAGCATTGGTTCTTTCTTTTTTAATTTTTTTTTATTACACACATATATATTACATCATTGTATATTTCAGGGTTCTCCCACCATCGTGTCACTGTGAATCATCTTCTTCATTGGTTCTTTCAAGTCTCTAGAAAACCACTCCACAGATTTTGAACTTTATAGCTTTATAGTGACTAGTATGAGTATACTGGTGTGAGTGTGCGGTATACAGATACATATATTGTATATTAATATAGAGTGTGTGTTTCTCTGGAAATCCAGACTAATATATTCTATCAAACATCTGTTTTCCATTTCTACAATTTTGTCTTTTCAAGATTATTCAATCAGTGCCATTATATAGAGTAGGTAAATTTTGGAGTTTGCCTTTTTTGCTCAAAATAATTCTCTGTAAATACATCAAAACAGTTGATTGTTATCAATTATTTGCACGTTGCACCTTTACATTGATAAGTGGTATTCATTCTTTGGCTGGCTGAATAAATGAGTTTGTTTTTATTATTACAAGTAGAACTATAATGTCTTTTATTTCTTCTTCTTCTTCTTCTTTTTTTTTTTTTTTTTTTTTTTGTAAATACAAGCTTTTATTCCTCTGGGACATAGACCCAAGAATTGAATGATTATGTGGCAATTGATAAGTTACATGGGAACAATATTGTTTTAAACCACCACATTTATAGTAATTTGCCATAATAATAATAGTAATGTGATTTTAAAAATCTCATGGGAAACATCTATCAAAATGATACTATAGTGTGCCATCTATTACCTACTATAATATATTATTAAAAAGATATTAGCTATTATATTAATCTATTTCTGAACTATCAGAGCCTATTCTGATCCAATTCTTTCTAGATTTGGGAGTGTTCCCTTAGCTATTCTCTGAGAGTACCTCTGCATCTGACAAACCCTTAATTTCCTTTATATCAGATTGTTTCTATTACCCCTTTATATCTAAAGCTTACTTTTAAAACTGACAGTTGTCTATTCTGCTTAAACATTTAATAAATGTTTAAACTAAATGTTAAACATTTAATAAATGCTTCCTTTTGGCCCCCATCGGTTTTTTTTTTGTTTGTTTGTTTTGTTTTGTTTTGTTTTGTTTTGTTTTGTTTTGTTTTTTTGAGACTAGGTCTCGCTATTTGCTATTTTTGCCCGTGGAACCACAGGCTCTCGTTGCCCGGGGTACCATGGACTCAAGCGATCCCCAGCTTCAGCTTCCCAGGTCGCTGGGATGACAGGCGCACACCACCACGCCCAGCTATTTTTTTTGGAACTAGGTCTCGCTACGGGTCCCAGCCGGGACCCGAACCGCAATCCCTAGCCCCGGCAGCTTCATAGGTTGAAGAGTTTCTGGTGAAAATTTTGCTGTCCATCAAACTGGTGTTCACCTAGACATAATACATCATTTTCTCTGATGTAGTTTTCAGATATTTAACTATAATCTGTCTTGGCATAGGTTCTTTTTTTCATCCTGCTTAAGATTTAGTTTTCTTCTTGAATCTGTAGGTTTATGTCTTTTGTGAAAGGTTAAGATGGTTTCAAGTATACTTTTCAAATAACACTTTTCCTATTTTTTCTCACCTCACTCTGAGACCTCAGTGACACAAATATTAGATTTGTTTTTTGACTGTCCACTGAAATATTGTTACTACTGTTATTTTCCTGTCTGGTCTCTGCATTTCAGACTGAGTATATTTTATTCATTTGTTGGCAAATTGCCAATTTTATTACCTGTCACCAGTGGATTTTTTTGGACTAATATTTCTTTTTTTAATACCTATACATTCATTTTGGTTTTTTTGTAATTACTGTTTTTGTTAAGAATTTTCACTTGCTTCCATGTTCCTTTTAATTACTCATTGAAGAATTTTATACCTGCCTCTAAAGCATTGTTAGACAATTCCAATTGAAACAGTTTGCACCTGGCATTAGTTGATTGTTTTCCTCATCCAGATTGCGATTTTTCTGTAACTTACTTAAATTATTGATTATTGTATCTTTGCCATTTCAGAGATCATTAGGAAAAGTCTTGATCCTCTATAAATCTATTTTATGATGTAGTTGCCCTGCTTAAGTTTAAGCAGGGTATTTTCTTGCCTATGTGTTTGTCCTTTATTTCTAATGAAGCTTTTTCTCTGAGCACTTGTAATGCTATTATGGTCTGCTTTCTTCTGGCTCTATTTGAGATCCTCTGGAGCCTAGGGGTGCTGCATGCAGTGATGAAGTTGCTTTTCTTGGCCTGCTGGTGTCTTTAGATGAGGAGTGGGTATTTCACACTTGGGAAAGGGAGAGAAATTTCTCAGACCTGTTTTGTGGACACAGGGTAATTGTGAGATGGGAACACCTCTCTGAGCCATGCTCTTCCTATGTGGTTCATATGGCTGGTTCTTGGTGATTTTGAAATGTTTGAAGATTTGGTTTGTATTTCTTCTGCCATTGAGCATAGGTTCTCTGGCGCTGGTTGGAGAGTCAGAAACCACTGGATTTGCATGGATTTTTATGATGGTTGGAAATTTGAAGAATACTTTGTTTCATATTTGCTCCTGAGTAGAAGGTCAGTAGACACTGGCCTCCTGGCACCACTGGTGCAAACAAAAAAGCTGGTGCTCTGGCAGGTATAAAATATGAGTGGTAAGCCTATTTGAACTTGCTATTTCCTATCCCTGTTGGCAGTTCTGGGTTGTAGGATTTTCAGGGACTCTTTCCAATTATATACGCTATCACTGTCTAAGAAGTTAACCTGATTTGGAGAGGTAGTCTAACCTACCTTGGCATGACAATGAGCAATCTGATTTAGAGACACATAATACCTCCTTTGTTAAGCTGTTTTAGTAATAATTGCCTAATCAGTGAAAATGTGCCCAGCAATTAGTTTTTAATTGTCTAAGTAGGAAATGAGTACATGTGATCCTTTTATCATCTCTACAAATTCTGCAAGTTAAAACACTCATGGAAGCTAGTTAATTCAAAGAAAACCCAAACAAATAGCAACAATAAGCAAACAGTAATAATCACATATCGTAGAATTTTGCTTAAATGCTTTTGTTAGTCTATGTAGAATACCACAAATACATCACAAATCTCAATCTGTTGGTGCTTCCCCACATTTATAAAGCATCAGACAGTTTTGGCACATAATATAGATTTTCTAGGGACATGTCAAAAGTTAAAGCAGCAGAAAAACATATTTTAACTACTGACTTCACTTATCAAACAGCAGAACCTGAAAAAGGTCTCTGGCACCTAAAATCATTTAAGGTTTTTATGGCAGTGATAAAAATCACTTCAGGTGTTGCTGCAGCAACAGCTTTGAAAGCAATAGAGTTCTGATGTGGAGAAGGTCCATCAAAAATAAATCAAACCTTGTTTCACTGGTGCCAAAGGAAGTGTGTATAATGGAAAGTTATTAAGATCAAAGCCATGTCCAGGCTTCTGCCCCAGCAACAGGCCCTCTTGAACAAGCATTCCCCTATCAATCACTGCAGTGCTCATTTCTCCTTCCTGGAATTGTCAGGAGATTCGTAGGCTGTAGCTTATAGAAGGTAAGTGCTTTAAGGCATGCCATGTTGCCACTATGTTAACCACGCTGACACATTCATGTGGAGAGACTTAAGAGATTGACTCCAATTTTCAGGAAGCCAATAACATTTATCCAACATTTATGATTTTCTGACCCTTAGTATAAATGACCTCATTAATATCCACAATATCCAAGGTATAACCCAGTAGGAAATATATTTACAATATCATTTTGGAGACCAAATTCCATGGCTTACGAAAGTTTAGTGTTTTCTTTTTTATCGAATTTATTGAACTAACAGATGATAGAGCTTAGTTACGATTCTGAATTTTTGCTTTTCTATTTTGTATTACTTCTCTGCCTATAGAATAATTATTTAAAAATTTTCTAATATTATTATGCTTAAAATTTTAAAGTTTTTATATTTGCATTTCTTTTTGTTTAATTTTGTCTAAATTTATATGTAATAAATTTTCTCGACTTTTCTTTGCTGAAAAATGAGTGTTGATATATTCATTTAAAAATTTTGGTTAAAAGAAGCTAAGCACCAAACTGAAGCACACAACTATGGGCAGGAGGGAAAGGGGGGGGATGGGGGAGAAGGTGGAGGGGCAAATCCCTGGGATTGCAATGATGTGAGATTTATATATAAATTTTAAAAAATAAAATAAATTAAAAACAAAAATTTTGGTTATATAATATTATGTATACTGTGGGCTATGGTTTTTCAAAACCATAAAAAGTAAAGCAAGTAAGAATGTATGCAAAGAAAAATGCAAAATTAATAAAGGACTTAGGTTAAGATGACTTAGATGCCATTTAGTTCTAACATAGTGCATATGGTAGACTGCTTATAACAGAGTTTCACTTGGTTTCTACAAGCTTATATCCATGTTTCACTGAGTAATAGTCCCATTTTTCATCTTGTTTCTTTGAACACATAAAACCTGTTGCTTGTGGTCATCCTGTTCATGATGCCACTTGTAGTGTAGACATGACAATTTGGTTAGGTTCTTTGTTGGTTTTAGCGGATGGAAAATGAGAGTCCTGTAGCCATGGTGGGTTTTACAGGCTTTAATGTTCTCAGGGAACTAGGCACACCAGGCAGGAAGGCTGGTTGGCAAGGATAAGGTCTGGGCCAGGGAGGCTGGGAGGCAGCCACACTGAGGGCTGAGAGAGGAGAGAGAAAACTCTCCACTCTCCTCCCCACACACAAGAGTTCTCTCTCCCCTCTCCCTTCTCCCCTCTTCCTTATCCCTGCTCTCTAGCCCAGGGATAATACAGCTCTAAGCCTTTCCTCCTATACCCAGGTCAGCCCACTCAGCTAGGCCAGACTTGTATAATCATGGAGAGGGCACAATACTATAGAATACTATAGCGACTGGTCATAGAGGCTAATGGTAGAAGGGGAAAAAACCTGACTAACTCATTTACCCTATACATCTTTTTCTGTTATTCTGTGCTAACCTACCATATAGCCTTAGTTTTTGTATATTTGCCTCTTTTTTTCTCATATTAACCCCTGTTAATAGGGGTTAAGCATCTCTGAACATTTCCAGTACAATTCTAAATACAAATAATTATCTAATATTTATTTGCAGCATATTTGTGATGATATAGAAAGTATATATATACACACACACACACACACACACACACACATATGTGATTATAACCAAGATGAAAACATTAAAGTGAAAAAAAATTCCAAGGTTTCTCACACTCCAGAAAGCAAATCTACATATTCCTACAGATCCCAATTTGATAGTGTATTATCTATAAAGAATTAAAAATCTTATCATAAGTTAAATTGTTAATAATTGAATCTTATCAATTACATTCAAATTACTACTACATTTTCCCATTGAATTATAGTGGTCAATATAAGTAATCAATTCAAGGATCTAGGGTTATTATTGTGAACATTATATCTGGAAGCCTTATATTTATACAACTACTCTTGCCTTAATTGTTCACATAAACTTCCAAGAGTCCTCCAATTTTGATATCTAGTCAGTGATTCCAAAAGCTGACTTATATTCAAATCACCTAGAGGACTTTAAAAAATGGCTTAATTCATCACAAATAGGACCAGACAGTATCTTTTACTAGTTCTCTGAAAATGCTAATGAAGAGTGGAACTGTGAGAAACTGTTCAGGTTAATTACAAAACTTTTTAAAAGATGTCAAAAAATATGATATATTTGAACATGATATGTTTGAATCCCTTTACTGTCTTTACTTAGTTATTTGTTGACTTGTATATATCCAGTCTTAGCAATTAACTCACACATCTTGAGATTCAGGTCAAATATCAGTCCTTTGTAATTCCATCTTAAAATAATAAAGATTATGTTGATTATTCTCCTTTATTTTCTCACAAAAGCTACCCAAATATTACTGCACATATTAGAAGAATCCCAGACTCTCATGAAAGACATGAAAGTCATGTCCTATGTTCTAATTCAGTAAGCTCAGGACAACTTGTCTATTGTAAGGCAGTATGGATTAGACATTGACCAAATATTCTTTTTTCTGAATAAATGCAAAAAGTAAAGAGGAAATGAAAGAAGGTAGTAATAAATCCTTTAATATAGATATTCTCCAGCTTTACCTGGATGCATGGAGTTTTTTATGTTTGCACTGAATAAGAATCAGCTGCTTTGTCATTTGCTCTCTGTACCCTAACATCTATTCACTACATCAGTTTCACATAGACTCTGCCTCTGTTTTCTAGAAATATTTTTAACACTCTCTACAAGTTCATAAATTCTGTTATATAATAGCTTATAATTTTATTTTATCAGATTAAAACCTTAAATATGGAACATTTTATTTCATTTATATTTTTCTTACATTCTATATAATTAAGATGACAGAAAGCCAGAGGGTAAATAAGAGATCTACCTTTAGTGCTATCTACTTACATTGCCTCTTCCACTAAAGGACAGAAAAGACCTTAATTCATAGTTTAATGTCAAATATCCAGACTTATGAAGAAGATAAATAAGATAATTATGTCACTCAGTGCTGTTACCTCATCACTAAGGACTGTTTACTCTGTTTAAAGTAGTATCACTCCCTCATTCTGGTATTCTCTAACCACATTTCCTGCTTTATTTAACTGTATAGTTGTCATTATTCCTTCTATTAGTTTCCTAGATTTAGTTCAACAGAATACAAAAAAATACTAAGTGGCTTAAAGCAACAAATGTATTCCCTCATAGTTCTGTGAGCCAAAAGTATAAGTGAAAGCACTACAGAGGACGATCCCTTTGGACACCCTAGAAAAATAATTCTATTTTTTTCTCCTACCTTCTAGTGCATGCTGGGGATGCTGAGTTTTCCTTGGTGTGTAAATACAATAGCCTCAGCTTTCACTGTATGTTCACATCATCTTCTTTGCTTCTGTGTGCCCTGTGTCATTTTAGAAGACACCTCACTAGAATTATGGTAACCCTAAGCCAGTATGATTTAATTTTTAATCAGTTACATCTACCAGGACCTATTGATTAAATGTGTGTTTTTTTTGGAGATAATATTCAAGTCATTATACCACCTAATACACTAAGTATCATATATGTCTTTTTTACTAACTCATCCACCAGAATACATTTCTGAGAATATGTACTTATTGTTCATTGTTGTCTCTAGTCCCTATAAAATGTATACAATAAAATGGTTTATTTAAAGTGCTATGTTCACCTGAGAACAGAGGCAGTCTTCCCAGCTCACTCACATTTCCTGTTAGCATTGTTTCCCATCAGATGTTGACTACATACATAAGTTACTTGTAGACTTGACACTGGGCAAACTGACTATCCACTGATATGACAGCTGGCTTCCTGCAGAGGGGTTGAGAGAGAGAGAGAGTGTGTGTTTGGGATAAAATGATAGAGAGAACAGTAGGCTATTATAGTTTTTATAATTGAAAATAATATACCGTATTTTCTGTCATTTCTGTTAATCAGACAGAGCAACTCAGGTATAAGTTGGGATGGGAACTTATAAGTGTGCAAATAACATGAGGTATGATTTGGAAGGATTTCTTAAAGGCAGGCTTTCATAGAAATTATCCACAATTTGGGCACTAGAATGATTTACTGAGTAGAAACATCCTGTTTATTCAAGGTTGTGTCACATTCCTGCCCACCTTATCCCTCTAGATCATGCCAGAGAACTAATTGACAGTGATTGTGATAATAAGCAATTTCTTCAGGCATTTCCAAAATCCCTCTGCTGAGAAGCAATATCTGAAAAAGGGCATCCCTTCTTTTCAAGTTGTTAAAAAGGAATTTCTCTGAACTAATAGAAATGCAGGAGAAATGGATGTGAATTAGTCAGCAGATCCTTGTTTAAAAGCAAATCTGCCAGCTTGAGCTTTTCATGTCAAGGTGCATCAGTATTGATAAAGAGGATTCATTGTGACAGCAGGAGTGTCTAAATATGTGCTTAGATCACTGAAACTTTAATAAAATACTGTGTACATGAAGCACTGAAAGATATACTCCTATATAGAAATGTTTGTGTATGCTTTCACCTTGTTCTTCATCAAACAGCATTAGTGTAGAGACTTTCTATTCCACCTGCTATAATAAAGCTATAATTATTAAATCAGTAAGTTCTTAGCCTGTTCAAATTCTATTTACAAATGTCTTTATCACTACAATGACTCCATATTTCAAGTGATTCTTCATTTTTAAAACAAAAGATCAGATTTAAATGTTTCCTCTGTCAGAATTATAAAAAAATATATCAATTGTTTTAGATTTATTGTATAAGTAACAGTTTTATTCCTTACCATATGGACATTTACTTATAAGAATGCCTAAAAGCAGAGTCAATTTTTGTTAATTCACTTTTTTGTTAATTTAATTATGATTAAGTGAATTTATTGAACAAAATAGCTACATTTAAATATATGTTAAATGTTAGCAGACTTTGGAGACAAATTCTATCTGGCCCCTACCCTCAAAAGGTTTTTACTTTCATAAAGAATGTACATAATTAATAGTGATTACAGAGGAATGAATTATGCATTTATTTTTATTGAAAGAATACAAATAAAAAACATTCTTTGATGCTGTAGGAGCCTGAAATTCAAAATAGACATGCACCTGACATTTAACTAGAGCTTTATATATTCAGGTCTTTGAAAAATGAAGATACCAGCGATCACTGATATTGGTTGTATAGACTAACCAAATTAAAGTTTGTCTAATTATCAGCAGATGGTCTTTGTAGCATTGAGCTGGTTCCAAATTGTTATTCAGAACATTGCGTGTAATATCAAGAGGTAATAATGCCATGTTTGCTAGAACCAGCATATACTGGGTCATAAGAACTGGTTACTAAATTTTAGGAACTTTTTGAGTTAGTTGATGTGTTTTGTAGCTTGAAATCTTTAGTGGTGGGGTAATTTGCACCATAAGAATTGACAAAAGCTACAAATCAAAGGCAACAAATTCCAAACAGATAACTTGTGGTTAAACAATCACCAGCATACCACTGCCTCAATGCTACTAGTTTAAGATTTGTAACTGAATAATATATGGGCTCACGCTCTGTATTACATCACTCTTAACTAGGAACATAAGGTTATAACCTTGATGGGTATAAAGAATGTTAATCTTCAATTCAGGAAAGAAAGACATTTCAACATGATCCAGATTTTATATTTAAGGTATATATACTATAGAAAATTAAATCTGAGTTTTAAAAAGAATTAGAATTTTCAATAAAGGTCTCTTTTTTAACTAATTAATTTATATATGAATTTCACAACATTGTAATCCCAGGGATTTACCCCCCCACACCCTCTCCTCCATTCCCTGCTCCCCCTTTCTCTCCTGCTCAAAGTTGTGATCTTCAGTTTGGTACTTAGCTTGTTTTGACACTTCCTCATCTTTTGTTTATTTTTTCGCTATATCCCATATATTAGTGAAACCATTTGGTTTCTGTCTTTTTCTTTATGAGTTGTTTCTGCTAATATGATTTCTTCTAAGTACATCCATGTTGTTATAAAATCATTGAATTTGTCATTTTTAATTGATGAGTAATATTTCATTGTGTATATATACCACATTTTTTTCATCCACTCATCTGTTTTGGGGCATTTAGGTTGCTTCCATGACCTTGCAATTATAAACTGTGCTGCAGTAAACATCCGATCACAGGTGTCCCTTTATACCCACATTGAGGTCTCTTTTGGGTAGATTCCCAAGAGAGCAATTGCTGTGTCAAATGGTAGTTCCATTTTCATTAACTTGAGGGTCCTCCACACAGCCTTCCATTGAGGTTGGACTAGTTTACATTCCCACCAGCAGTGTAGTGGTGTTCCTTTCTCACCACATTCTCACCAGCAATTCTTGTTGCCCGTTCTCTGGATGTGGGCCATTCTTACTGGTGTAAGGCAGTATCTCATTATGGTTTTGATTTGGATTTCCCTTATTACTAGTAACGTTGAGCAATTTTTCATGTGCCTGTTGGCCATTGTATTTCATCTTTGGAGAAGTGTCTTTTTAATTCTTCTCCCCATTTTTTGATTGGGCTTTTTGTTATGCTTTGTTTAGTTGTGTGAGTTCCTTGTGGATCTTCATTAATAAACCCTTGTCACTCATGTGGAGGGCAAAAATTTCTTCCCATTTGGTTGGGCATCTTTTAGTTTTTTCTGTTGTCTCTTTTGCTGTACAGAAGCTTTTTAGTTTGAGGTAGTCCATCTGTTTATGTTTTCCTTCATTTTTTTGCCTTCTGTAGATGTTTCTAGAAAGGGATTTCTGAACTGTAATTCCTGGAGAGTTTTGCCCAAGTTTTCCTCTATGTATGCTATGGTCTCAGGTCTGACCTGTAAGTCTCTTATCCATTTTGAGTTGATTTTTGTACATGGAGTAAGGGAGTTTTCTTGGTCCATTTTTTTGCATGCCTTAGTCAAATTTTCCCAGCACCATTTATTGAAGAAGCTACCTTTATTCCAAGAAAAGTTTTTCACTCCCTTGTTAAAGATTAGTTGACTATATATATGTGGTTTTATTTCAGGGCACTCAAATTTGTGCCATTGGTCTATCTGTTTTTGTACCAATGCCATGCTGTTTTAATTATTATGGCTTTGTAGTATAGTTTAAAGTTTGGAATTGTAAAACTTCCATTTTCTTTTTTCTGGTAAGGAGGCTTTTTGATATACGAGGTCTTTTGTTATTCCATATGAATTTCAGTAATTTTTGTTCTATCTCTTTAAAAATGTCATTGGGATTTTTATTGGGATTGCATTGAATCTGTAGATTGTCTTTTGTAGGATGGTCATTTTGATAGTATTAATTCTTCCAATCCATGAAAAGGGAATATCTTTCCATTTCCTTATATTTTCTTCTATCTCTTTTTAGAGCATTCTAAGATTTTACTTGTATAATTCTTTCACGTTTTTTGTTAGGTTTATTCCCAAGTATTTAATTTTTTTTTGGTGTGATGGTAAATGGGATGGTTTTTCTGATTTCTTCATCTTCTATTTGACTTTTTGCATATAGGAAAGCCATTGACTTTTGTGTGTTGATTTTGTATCTAGCTACCTTACTGAACTGGTTTATTATTTCAAGTAATCTTTTTGTGGATTTTTTGGGTTCTCTATATAAAGAATCATGTCATCAGCATATAATGATAGCTTCAGTTCCTCTTTACCTATTTATATCCTTTTTATTTCTTTCTCTTGCCTTATCGCCCTATCTAGAACTTCCAATACAATGTTAAATAGTAGTGGAGAGTGTGGGCATCCTTGCCTAGTTCCAGATCGCAACTGAAATGCTTTTAGTTTTTCCCCATTTAGGATGATATTTGCCAAAGGTTTGTCATAGATGGCTTTTATTATGTTGAGGTAAGTTCCTTTAATCCCTAATTTTTCAAGGGCTTTTATCATGAATGGATGTTGGACTTTGTCAAATGCTTTCTCTGCATCTATTGGTATTATCATGTGGTTTTAGTTTTTCTCTTTGTTGATGTGGAGTTTTATGTCAATTGATTTCTAGATGTTGAACCACCCTTGTGCCCCTGGGATAAATCCCACTTTGTCATGGTGAATGATGCTTTTAATGCATCATTGGATTTGGTTTAGCAGGATTTTTTTAAAGATTTTTCCATCTGTGTTCATTAAGAAAATTGATCTAGAGTTTTCTTTGTTGGTGCTGTCCTGATTTGGTTTGGGTATGAGTGTGATGTTTGCTTCATATAATGTGTTTGGCAGTTTTCTTCTTTCTCAATTTCTTGGAAAAGCTTTAGTAGAGCAGGCATTATTTCTTCTTTGAATGTCTGGTAGAATTCATTTGTAAAGCCATCAAGTCCTGGGCTCTTGATTTTAGGTATTTTTTATGGCTGCTTCAATTTCGCTGCTTGTGATTGGTTTATTTAAGTTTTCTATATCTTCTTTGTTTAATTTTGGGGAGTTGTATCTTTCTAAGAATCTATCCATCTCATCCAGGTTGTTGTATTTATTTCCATATAGTTGTTCATAGTAATCTCTTATTATCCTTTGGATTTCTTTTGTGTCTGTTGTAATTTCTCCTCTTTCATTTGTGATTCTGTTTGTTAGGATTTTCTCTCTCCTTTGTGAGCTTTGCAAGGGGCTTATAAATTTTATTTATTTTTTTCAAAGAACCACCTTTTGGTTCTGTTAATGTTTTGGATAGTCTTTTTGGCATCTAGATTATTTATTTCTTCTTTTATTTTTGTTATTTCTTGTCTTCTGCTGAATTTTGGTTTTTTTCTGTTGCTCTTTTTCTTATTTTTCAAGTTGGTAGATTAGATTGATTTTTTGGGTTATTTTCTTGGTTTTTGATATGGACCTGTATTGCTATGAACCTTCCTCTTAGATATGCTTTTGTTGCATCCCAGACATTTTAGAATGCTGTGTCTTCTTTGTCGTTTGTTTCAAAGTAAGTTTTAATTTCTTCTTTAATTTCTTCAGTTACCCATTCTTCCTTAAGAAGCATGTTGTTCAATCTCCAGGTGTTAGGTGTTCTTCTTACTTCCTTTTCATTGTTGATTTCTAGTTTGGTACCCTTATGGTCTGAAAAAAAGGTTGGCATTGTTTTAATCTTTGTGTATTTATTCATGTTTGCCTTGTGGCCCGAGTATGTGGTCAATTTTGGAGAATGATCCATGTGCATTTGAGAAGAATGTGTATTCTGTTCCTTGTGGATGTAGCGTCCTCATCCTGTAGATGTCTATTAGGTCCATTTTGTCTAGTTCTTCTTTTAAGGCTTTTGTGTCCTTGTGTAGCTTTTGTTTTATTTGATCTGTCCTTTGTTGAGAGTGAAGTGTTGAAGTCTCCTACTATAGATGTGTTTTCATCTATATTTATTTTCAGCTCTCTTAGTAACTGTCTTATAAATCTTGGTGCTTCCTCATTTGGTGAGTATATGTTGATAATTGGTAAGTCTTTGGTTGGTTTATCCTTTGTTACATTTTTTATTTTGAAATCTGCTTTGTCTGCTATAAGGATAGCTACTCCTGCCTTTTTTGGGGGGGTTCATTTGCTTGTAGAATTGCTTTCCATACTTTCACCTTCAATCTATGCTTGTCTTTTGTGATCAGATGTGTTTCTTGGAGGCAGCAGAATGTTGGGTTCTGTCTTTTAATACAGTCTGCAACTCTGTGTCTTTTGATTGATGAGTTTAATCCATTGACATTTAGAGTAATTATTGATGTTTAAAGATCTAACAGTGGGTTCCTGGTGGTCATTTGGGGTTCTCCTTTAGTTTGTTCTTTTTTTTTCTTTTTATTGTTCATTCTTTTTATTCTTCTGCAGGTTTCGATCTTAGGGCTTCTTTCAGGAGTTCTTGGAGAGGGGTTTTGCTGGTAGCAAATTTCTGTAGGCTTTGTTTGTCTGAAAAGGTTCTGTTTTTTCCTTCATATAGGAAGGACAGATTTGCTGGGTAAAGTATTCTTGGTTGGCACTTTTTTTCTTAGAGTGTTTTGAAGATGTGATGCCATTCTCTCCATGCTTGTAGTGTCTCTTCTGAGAAATCTGAAGTCAGTCTGATTGGTTTTCCTCTGTAGGTTATCTGTTTCCTCTCTCTTGTTATTTTCATAATTTTTTCTTTAGCTTTAGCTTTTGTGAGTTTTACTATGATGTGTCTTGCTGTGTTTCTTCTTTCATTAAAGTAGTTTAGTGTCCTTTTTGCTTCCTGCATGTCTATTTTCATCTTTCTTCAGGTTTGGGAAATTTTCTTCCATTATTTCATTAAAGAGCCTTTCAGATCCTATGTCTTTCTCTTCACCTTCTGGTATTCCAATTACTCTTATATTTGTTTTCTTTAGGGTATCTGACAGATCTCTGATATTTTTTTTCTTTTGTTTTCTTACTCTGCTTCTCTCTTTCTCTTTCTTTGTTCTCTCTACTTCTGTATCCTCTAGTGTGCTGATTCTTTCTTCTATTTCTTCTAATCTGCTTTCCTGGTTTGTCCCTGCATTTTTGAGTTCTTCTATTTCTCCTTTTATGCATTGCATCTCCTGCAGTTTCTTATTTAGGGTTTCAATTTTGTTTTTCTGTACATTAATGATATTGCTCATTTTGCTGCATTCATTTTTATATTTTTTACTACTTCTCTTAATTCATTGAAAGCTTATACCCTTTTACTTTCCTTTTTTTCCCCCTCTTCCTTGGCCTCTTTGAGTGCTTTCATCACGTTGATTCTAAATTCTTTGTCTGACATATGGAGCATTTCTTCCATGCCATCCATGTTGGTTTCTTCAGATTGTTTATCCTTTGGTGGTGAGTTATTTTTCTTAGGGCTTGCTTGACTATTTATGTTCTTCCTCCTTTCTGTGTTTTCCTTTCAGATCTGCTTATATATTGGGTGATACTACTGCTCTAGTATTAGGCATGTTGAAACCTATATAGTTGTGGTTAACTCTGCCTATGTGTTTTTGGTAGTGAGTGTCATTGTTTTCTGAGTTTGTTTTCTTTTGTGCTTTGGGGTGGAAGCTGTTTACCTTCAGGTTGGTTTCCAAAGCCCAAATGGCTCAGAAGGCAGACAAATTCAGTCCCACGCCTAACCTCAATGGCCAGGGTCCATTCAGTTGCAAATTGCAGTCCTATAAAGGTATACTTTTCCAATCTCAAATCTAAATAATACTCTATCCACTAAATAGTCAGAAATATTTTTTAATGCATACAGTAGACAAATTCAGTGATGAGTTTTTGTGTAGATCAAATAAAATGTTGTTACTTCTCTTTTAGGTAGAGAGTATGAATTATTGTTACTGCTGCAATTTGTGCTCAAAATAGAGAGCAAGATACAATTGTCATAAAGTTTATAGTTTTACTACCATCTTATTAAAACAGGAAGTTCTAGACCTCTGACTGAACCTGTATGTCTTATAATATCAAGCAGTTATAAAATGTAAATTTATGAATCTAAATTTATTCAAAACTTATTCATATATTTATTTATTTGATCATCAATGTCACACTAAGAGAAAGGAAGCTCTTGCCAAAAACTATATTAGTGTGATTTTTAAGCTTTTGATATTAATATACATGGGTCAGAAAATTTCAGTTCATGATTCCCTGAGTGAAAATATCCCTGGCAGGCTACATATAGTATTTATAAAAAGACATGCACATTGCAATGCATATGCATTGCCAAAATGCTCCATCTGTGCATGGGGGCTGAATTATGGTGGCTGGGGGACATACAATGTTCTAATTTACTTACTTACACATATTTTAGACTTTTACTATACTAAATTTTGTTTTTTTTTACATTCGAAATTTTATTTGTGATAGAGAAATACTTAATCCAATAAACTTTTTAGCAAAACCATTAACCCCTCAAGTCTGATGAGAAAAAATGAATGACCCCCAAACAAAATACTTAGCTAGGAAATTGAAATGGTTTATATTTACCCCATTTCTTAACTCCAAAGAATTTAGAATTTAGTTTCCAATGAAATAAAGTATATACAAAATGTTGTGTGCGGTACCTGGTGTAAAATTTATTACAACAGCACTTAGTTTCTTTTTCCTTTTTTGACCCTACCTATCATTGGAAGTGCCCATGGCATCCTTGGAGACACCTGTGACATTGTTATGGGAGCACAGAAAATAAGAGGAAGAAGGAGTGAAAGGAAAGAATATAAAATAAATCCACTGGTCTCATGTTTAAATTATTGTTATTTATTGCAGAAAAAATATGTGCCATTTCTCTCCATCTGAAAAATTCTAATGAATTTGTATAGGAAACAAGTAACTATAGGGAAGTTCACATATAGATTAATTTAAGTTTAATATTTAAGTTTAGTATGTACTCTCAATTTCCATTCATCAAAGTTTGCTTTAATTGGATTGAATGTCAGTGCTACCTACAGATCTGGAAAGAAGAAAAACAAAATAATTAAGGTATAACTTTTATTGACTAGAATGAGTTAGTAAACAAGAAAATAAGTTTCAAACATCTTTAGTGATTTTTTTTTGTCTTATTAGTTTCTATTCTGAGGTAATAACTGTACTCACAAACACAAAAAATCCATGTAAATAAATTTTGCTGAACAACGAACAGAATTACAAGAGCCATCAGAGTTAACGTGATGCTTCTACTTTGCAATTTATGTCATTATATTTCAGTATAATCTTGTTAGTATTTACTTTCTTTCACTAAAATAAAAATCTCCAGGTTGTCTCTATGATGTTTTTTCCTGTATGTTGATCAACACATATCTCATTTGTATATTTGATATCTGCACTAAAATAATATTCACTTTTAGTTTGTACTGTGAACAAATCTGCATTCTGCTGAATTAAGTCATGATTTTAGACTTAAAATCTAAAAGACTAGCTGTTGAAGTTGAAAAGTATGTTCAGGCTGAAATCAGAGAAGGAATGAACACAAGAGATCAAGATGATTGTTCACAGGTGATAAGGTGATAAGAGAACCTGGGAACTAGAGCAAAATGATTGATGTAAAAGATCTCTCTCTTTATCTGTCTCCCTATTTATCTATCTCTCTATTTATCTATCTATGTATCTATATATCTAATCCCTATCATCCATTTATCTATCATCTATCTGTCATCGATCTATTTATAGTATATATTGTATAATTAAAAATAAATTAAAATTCTATAAGAGATAGTTTTTAAAGTACATTTTTGTCTTCTGGGGCATTAAATTCAGACAGTTTGAAATTTCCAGTTTAGAAAATTGTATAGTCATGCACAAATTACTTAGCTTCTTTTTAAGTTAGAGTATTATTTAACTTTTATGGATATAAAGATATTTAAAGTAGTGGCTAGCTTAGAATAATAATTATTATTATTATTACTTTTATCTCTATTAACATCATCTAATACAATGTATCAAATCATTATACAAGATGCTATATTAAAACAAGAATAAGTAATTTCTTAAAGGTCACAGATTTATTAGTCGTAAAACCAGGTTAGAAACTAAACAACTTTTAAAATACAGAAGATGAAGAAGGAAAATGGGAAGAATGTAAAATCTTTTTATCATCAGTGGTGGTTTAACATAAGCACCATTTAATTTCATAATTTGAGGTTGCCTTGAATATTCATATGATATTATTGATTTGGATAGGTGAAGTAATACTCTTACTTCAATGAATAAGTCTTTAATTTAAAATGGGATTTGTAGGTTGAAGAGTTTGTTTAGGGTGGAGAGGATTAAAAATAGAAGTTTTTAAAGGCCATTGATTTATTTTTGTGATGGTAAATTAGACACTAATCCTAATGGTTTGTGTTAATCAAACCATTAAAAAATTCAAAATCTTTTTTAAAACTTTGTAAGTTTGCAGTCTAATTTTTATTTTAATTTTGGAAATTTATTTTTATTAAAGTAATATTGATTACAGATTCCATACAATATAGAAATTAGGATTCTTCCCCTGTAGGTCCATGTTACCACATCACACCCACCACCAACGTACCCATGGCTTTTTACCAGAGAAAGTGTATTTAAATTAAAGACATATTTGATAATGTTACTTAGAAACATATAATAAGTGTTTGTTTTCAAATGATAGTGTTAATATAACTGATTTAAATTACTTGACAATAGCTAAGAGTCAAGATAATAGAATACTGGGAAACATGAAGGACCTTTTTCCATTACATTCTAGTAATATGTATGCTAAGTGTACAATAATTGGGATTTTTAAAAATTCCAAACACAGCCTATATTCCTAGACCAGCCCCCCTAGTAGAAGAAAGCCTAACTTTAGTTCCTGCTTTATACAACCACAACTTCATGAACATAAAAACCCAGAACATTTGATAGAAGCTTATATAACAGAGAAATACACACACATCCACGTACAACACACATGCTTGTGTGCATAAATACATTGTGTTTATATGTACATATTATATCTCTTACATACAGAAATAATATACACTATATGTATACACACATATTTTACATGAATGCACATGCATGTATAGATGCACACAATATATACATGTACACACATATATTCTAAAGAAAGAAAGAGAAAATGAGCAATACCCTTATTTTTATGTTTATTATTACAAATTTTTGCATATTTTTGGTAAAGCTTAAAACAGATAATTTTTTCTGTTAACAGATGGGATCAACAATCCAAAGACTATCTAGGTTTTCTCCCAGCAAGTTATTCATATAACTAAATATATATGTATGTATACTAATATTGATTGGAACTGTCATTAAATAAATATTGTGTACAAAAAACAGAAAACAACTGGAAAATATATGAAATAATAAATGAATTAAAAAGTCATTGCTTTTGGCTCTTCACATGAATGACCTGAAATTAGCAGCATTTATTTAATCTCCACTGTGTGTAGGATTTCTTCAGCACACACCTCCAGGTGTTCATGAAACATACATGTTTTGAAATATTTAAGGTTCAAGTTGGGCATATGTGAATAATTTACTTTTTTAAGGATAATATATATCATTTTAAAAGAGGACCATATAAAGGGATAAATTATAAGCAATAGATGAAATGCTATGAAAAGATAAGAACAAATATATTTACAGTTCTCAGATATTATAGTAACTGATGAGATATAAAGACTTGCTTTACAAAATCAATTTTAAGTTAGAGTTTAAAAGGATAAATGGGTTGTTTCCCAAGTTTAGGAAGTGAAATAGCATATAAAATAACTAATAATCAAAGTAATGACTTTACTTAGCAAAATTTGAGAGGTTTGGAAATACTGAGATCAATAATAAGAAATTTGGTTGGAGAGAGAGATTAGATTAGGCTGACTTGAATATTACATACCCCTCACTAAATTACCTGGTGGGCTAAGGATAAGCACATAATAAATCTTCACTTATATCTGAATTCTGCAGGAGATTTTTGTCTTTCTAAGGTTTATGAACCTACTTCATTGTAATATTCATTTGGTGCAGTTTCCATTGATCCCCTATTCATTTGCAGCAATTTTAAGGGTTTTTTTTTTTAGCAATTTGATAATTGTTCACAAGAGCATCAAAATAAGGAGGAAATTGAAGAGGAGTATAAATTAGTAAAAATAAATTTAATGAGATAGATAAGTAATCCCACAATCACCTCCATAGATAACACTACTAGGCCCATTATACTCTTCTGCATGCACTATGGGTTATCTCTTTAAGGAGAGATTGTATATCTATCTCACATTGCTCCCCAATTTCATAAGACATAAGCAACTATAGTCTTGCTATTGATTTAGAAACATATTGCCTGACAGTAAACTATTCCCCAAGGGTTTGGAGGTAAACCAGTTGCTAAACACCTGTAGAACTTGTGGTCAGTCAGAATTTAGGATCAGACACATTATTTCCTATTAGCAGAATAAAGCCACCAGGCCAGTGAAAAATTTAAGATACAATGAAGTTCATTCTCATGAAAAAGCAAAATCCCTACTACTAAGTAGTTACTCATTGGGCTAAATCAGAGTGAGATTCCAAAGTCACATTCAATCTATTTTCATATCCCAGTTTATACCCTGGTCTCCAGCACTTAACAAATACAATCAGTTTCATCTGAGGAATAATGTCCATGTACAAAATAGAAATATGAAGGTCGCTATAAACATTTGCACTTCATTCTTTATTAGGATTTAGATATGGAGTCTCTATCTTAACAGCAGAGATTATTTTATTCTCTTCTCACAGGAGATCCATATGTGTTGGCTTTTGAGCAGTAATTCACCTGCAAAAGATGTTTACAGCTTTTATAGACAATAGAAGAAGGGTATGACTACACCTAATTTTATCTCTTGAGTACTCCTTACTTATTCATAAGTCCTGTGTCCTAATGACTAAAAATATAAGACATTAAATAGTACACCATATGCTATCATGTGATTGGCTGGATTGACTAATATACTTTACAGAAATATTTCCTTTTAATCAGAAAGATGTATATTTTTTCATATAATTTTTTATTAAATAATTTATTCATATATAAATTTCACATATTTGTAATCCCCAGGGTTCACCCACCACCTTCTCTCCCTGACCATTCCCACCCTCTCCTGCCTCCTGCTCCTGAGTTGTGTACTTCAGTTTGCTAGCTTGTTTTGACTTTTCCTCATGACTTTTTGTTTATTTTTCCTATGTCCCATATATTAATGAAACCATTTGGTTTCTGTCTTTTTCTTTCTGATTTGTTTTTGCTAATATGATTTCTTCTAAGTACATCCATATTATCAAGTTTTTAATTTTTAGTTGATGAGTAATATTCTATTGTGTATATACACCACATCTTTTTCATCCAGTCATCTGTTTTGAAATATTTGGGTGGTTTCCATGTCTTTGCAACTATAAATAGTGCTGCAATAAACATCCGAGCACCGGTGTCCCTTTGTGCAAGCATTGAGGTCTCCTTTGGGTAGACTCCCAGAAGAGCAATTTCTGGGTCAAACATTAGTTCCATTTCCATTCATTTGAGGATCATCCACACAGCTTTCCATAGTAGCTGGATCAGTTTATATTCCCACCAGCATTGTAAAAGTGTTCCATTCTCTCTACATCCATGCCAGCACTTGTTGCCTGCTTTTTTGATTGTGGGTCATTCTTAGTGTAAGGTGGTATCTCATAGATGAATAATATGATGCCTGAAAAAATAAATCTCAATCTACTGATACTTTCTTAGTTAAATAAATTATAGAAGTTTTGATTGTGTATTTCTTTCCATACTGTTAAGACATACTATGAGACAATCAGGAAAAGTCAACTAGGGCCCCTTATTTTATAATAAAGTACCTTATTGGTTAATCTAGAGAAGGGATACATGTCTGCCACATTCATGAAATAGGGTCATATATAATTACTAAATTAAAATGCAACATTTAATGGAGTCTATAGACTGTTCCATAGGAAAACCTCTCTTTTCAACAGGAGCTTTCAGGGGGATTAATAGATGGAAGTTCTAGAAACTTTGCCAGTGGTTACAGCTACAGAAAGTTAATGCACTAGTGTAAAGACACAGACATACCTGAGAGAATATCCAGAAGGAAAATTTTCAGGATGTGACAAATAGATATAGATAATAGGAGAAAAAAAAACAATTATTTGGGAAAGAATATATCAAGAGACAAGAAGGAGGAAAAACCAGCATGTAGGAGATAATGAGTAAAGACTATGTTCTACTGTGAAAGGGTAGATAATTTCTCTCAGAGGTTAGGGCATCATACTTACAAGTATTGTCAGTTCTACACAACTGTATTCCCTAAACAAATTCCAGTATGCAACTGATAACACTAAATCCTGACAACGTAAACACCAAGAAGTCTGCTTATTTTTTCACTGACACAGGAATTCTTATGAATGTGAGATGTATGTGTGATATAGTCCCTTTACTGGAAAATAGACCATTAGCTTTTTCTGTAAGTACTGAGAATTTAGACTTGAATTTTCTTATTTATGTGCTGACACTTTATTTGTGAATGTTTCTTTGATGTACAGAAGCTTTTGTTTTCATTCCTTTATTTTTGCTTGTATTACATTTGTTTCTAATATCAAATAATAAATAAATCATGGCCAGAACCCATGCAAAGAGCTTATCCACTATATTTATGCCTTTACATCTTATGCTCAGGTTTTGAGTTCCTTTTAAGTTGACTTCTGTATATATTTTAACTTAACTTCTGTGTGTATGTAAATGGGGTCCAGTTTTATTGTTTGTAACTATGCATTTTCCCAATATCCTTTATTGAAGAAACTATTCTATTCTCAATATATATTCCTTACTGCTTTCTCCTAAAATTTTCATTATTTGGCAGAATATGCATGCGGTTATGTCTAAGAACTCTTTCTAGTCCATTGATAAATATATATCTGTCCACATCATGCTATTTTGATTATTGTGATTTTACAATCTATTCTGCAGTCAGTAATGTGTTATCTCTAGCTTCATTATTCTTACTTAAGATTAATTTGCTGAGACATGCCCACAACATGGAGAACAAGGAGACTGAAAACAATCACTTTTCTGAAAAATATAGCTTGGAAAAAAAAAGAAAAAAGGAGTGATACAACATCCCAGAAAATCTCAGACTCTATCAAGAGGTTTAGCATATCACCCCCAGAAAGACCAAAAACCAGAGAGTGAAGGCACAATTACATCAGACCTCTCAGAGAGCAATAGCTCCTCTGAGGCTAGCAGCCATATCAACCTTTGGTGCACTCAGCTATGGGAGGTACCCATAGCTG
Source organism: Uropsilus gracilis (assembly GCA_004024945.1). NCBI lineage: Eukaryota > Metazoa > Chordata > Mammalia > Eulipotyphla > Talpidae > Uropsilus > Uropsilus gracilis. The sequence goes on along the minus strand of PVHY01006998.1, from coordinate 1,307 downwards.
GCTGGAATCACAGTCATCATTAGTAGCAGCAGCAGCATTGCCTTCAACCCCAACACCAGTTAACTCCATCTTGGATCCTGAGGAGACTTGGGAGATTGAGGCAATGAAGCACCACTGTGGCTACTTTAGTTCCTCCAGAGTCAGCTGCCATATTAGCTCTAGTACACTGCAGAGGAGGCAACCACAGCCAGCTGGAACCACTGTCCTCATAAGCAGCAACATCAGCATCCCCTGCAACCCTAGTACCAACGAATCCCAGCTGGTAACATCTTGGTTGCTGGAAGAACTCAGAAGACTGAAACCTTGTAACACCACTGCAGCTGCTTGCAGCCTCTCTGGAAGAAACCACAACATTAGCGATCAGCAAACCTCCAGAGAGGGCACCCATGTCCTTCTGAGACCATGCTGACTACAACTGGGGACACTTGGATTGCTGGGGTGATTCAGGAGATCAAGACTATGACACTTCTGTGGGTTCACAGGTAAGAAGCCCTTCCTTATGCTTATACTGGGCATGGGAGCTGAAGCCCACCCTCTTCCATGAAGGTGTTCCTGAAAACTTAGCTAGGAAGATTAAAAGCTTACCCACTAAGGACAATTCACCCAGCTAGGGAGAGCCCCTCCACCCAACCAGAGGGAGAAAAACAAAAGACAAAAAAACACCCATTTCTCCACACACTTTATTTCTTCTTCTTCTTTTTTTTTTTTTTTTGTTGTTGTTTGTTTTTGTCCTATTTTGTCTTTTTTGGTACTATTTGCTATTGTACCAGCAAAAATTAAATACCTGGGAATAAACCTACAAAAACACATGAAAGACCTATACAAAGAGAACTATGCAACATTGCTAAAAGAAATAGAAGATACGATGAAGCAGGGAAAGACATTCCCTGCTCATAGCTTGCAAGAATCAATGCTATCAAAATGGCCACCCTATCAAAAGCAATCTACATATTCAATGCAATTCCAATAAAAATCTGAATGACATTCTTTAAAGAAATTGAACAAATATTATTGAAATTCATATGGAATCATAAAATATAGCCAAAGGTCTCCTGAACAAAAGGAAAGAGAATAGAAGGATTGAATTCCTCAAATTAAAACTATGCTACAAAGCCATAATAATTAAGCATGGTACTGAAATAAAAACAGATATGTAGATCAATGGGACAGAACTGACAGCCCAGAAATAAAGCCACATGGGTATGATCAAATTGTATATGACAAAGGAGTAGAGAATATAAAATGAAACAAGGATAGTTTCCTCAACATATAGTACTGGAAATACTGGACTGCTACATGCAAAAGAA